>JBBPBX010060132.1:6160-21538 GCA_038048925.1 Garcialebias charrua
ATATATATATATATGTGTGTATATATATATATATATATATGTATCAGCAGTAGTGTAGATATAAAAGTAGTGTAAATGTAAACAGTAGTAATAAATGTAAACAGTGAATGTAAACAGTAGTATGACTATAGGCAGTAATGTAATACAAACATTAGTGCAAATATGAGAAGTAGTGCAAACTGAATGAGCACATGACCGAGAGTTGAGTGAATAACCCGTTTTGATGACACAGAGTCCAGTGTTAAAATCTTTGTGTTGTGTGGTAATGTGTGAAAGTTTTTTGTGATTAAGGCAGTACAAGTGGGAGGGGAGGCAGAGCAGGCAGAGAGTTAAGCATCCTGACTGCCTGATGAACAGAGCTGTCACTCAGTCTGCTGGTTCGAGCCTGGAGACTCCTCAGTCTCCTCCCTGATGGCAGCAGGCTGAAGCAGCTGTGTAGTGGGTGTGTGGGATCACCTGCCATGCAGAGGGCTTTCCGAGTGAGGCGGTTGCTGTGTAAGTCCTGCAGTGAGGGGAAGGAGGTGCCGACGATCTTCTCAGCTGCTCTCACGATGCGCTGGAGGCTCTTGCGGCAGGATGCAGTACATGCACCAAACCACACAGTGATGCAGCTGGTCAGGACACTTTCTATGGCACCCCTGTAGAAGGTGCACATGATGGGGGTTGAAGCTCCAGCCCTTTTCAGCTTGCGGAGAAAGTAGAGGTGCTGGTGAGCCTTCTTGGCCAGTGCTGCAGTGTTCCTGCTCCAGGACAGGTCCTCTGAGACGTGCACTCCCAGGAACTTGGTGCTGTCCACTCTCTCCACTGTGGTGCTGTTGATGGCCAGAGGGGCATGTTAAATACTCATAAAGTAACATCTGGACAATAGAAACAAATATAACAGAAGAACACAATAAAGAAACACATCTGGACAATAAATACAACAACAGAAGAACACAATAAAATAGCACATCTGGACAATAAAAACAAATATAACAGAAGAACACAAGAAAGTAACACATCTGGACAATAAAAACAAATATAACAGAAGAACACAATAATGTTTAGTGTCAGGATGGCACCAGGATGGCACCATCTAGTGGGTATCCTTTGTTCTGTTCTCCTTTTGTTTTCTGTCAGCCAGCTCCAGATATTTGTTTTTAGTTTTATTTAGTTTCCCTTGTACCAGTCTTCCTAGCTTCATGGTTAGCCTTATTCCCTAGATCCTGCCCCAGTATTTATTAATGTTTAGGTTTGATAATTCCCCTGGTCTCCTTGTTTATCAGTTCTTAATTCTTGTATTTAGTTTCTACATCTCCAGTCCTTTACTCCTAGTTTAAGTCTCCTTGTTTATTTACTCTTAGTTTAACCTTTATTAGTTTCCCTTCTGGTTTAGTCTCCATGTTTGATCACTCTTGGTTTAACCTCCAGTTTAGTCTCCTTGTTTATTTAAACCTTTATTTATTAGTATACCAGTCCTGCTCTGTGTCTTTAGTTAGTTAATTGTTCCCAGGTGTTTTGTGATTGCGTCCTGTCTTGTCTCTGTGTATATATATGCAACATGTAACTGTCTTAAATGTGCTTATTGGTATAGTTTTTACTGTGTCATGCGGTGTCTTGGCAGACAAAATGTGATACTTTTTTTTAATACCAACGCTGTGACCCTCATGGTACTTTCCTTTTTCACACCTTTGACCTTCATCCCGAAACGGATGAGAGAGGCCGCGCTGAAGAATATGTCATGTGTTCTGAATAAGCAGCAGCTTTACACACTCTCCATTTGGGATGGCTGTGCATACATAATCACGTTGTATTGGTGACAACTGGTGCAATGTTAATAAAAGCTCTTGAATCTCTTGAATATATAGCCTGCCTGTCAGTTAGTTCCTTGTGGTGTCCTCGTTGGGTCTCCCCTGATGTCTCCTGTGTTGATCATGTCTCCTAAGAGTGAGTTTGCTGCCCTGTCAGCTTTTATGATTTATTATCATTAAATATCTATTTTTGTATTCCTGCCTCCTGTGTACCATACCATACCATACCAGCTTTATTTATAGAGCACTTTAAACACCTACAGGACCAAAGTGCTGTACACACAACAAAACAATCACAACTGTGTACTATTGTCTGCACCATTGGGTTCATTGATCTGTCTGAAACCCTGACAGTTTAGCACTTTGAGATTTTTATTAATGAAAAGTGCATTATAAATTGAATTCATTATTATTATTATGTAACACATCTGGACAATAAAAAATATAACAGTAGAACACAAAGTAACACATCTGGACAATAAAAAGAACAATAAAGTAACACATCTGGACTATAAAAACAAATATAACAGAAGAACACAAAGTAACATATCTGGACAATAAATAACATATCTGGACAATAAAAACAACAACAATAGAAGAACAACAAAGTAACACATATGGACAATAAAAACAAATATAACAGAAGAACACAAAGTAACACATCTGGACAATAAAAACCACAACAGAAGAACAACAAAGTAACACATCTGGACAATAAAAACAAATATAACTGAAGAACACAATAAAGTAACACATCTGGACAATAAAAACAAATATAACAGAAGAACACAAAGTAACACATCTGGACAATAAAAACCACAACAACAGAAGAACAACAAAGTAACACATCTGGACAATAAAAACAAATATAACTGAAGAACACAATAAAGTAACTCATCTGGACAAAAACAAATATAACAGAAGAACACAATAAAGTAACACATCTGGACAATAAAAACAAATATAAATGAAGAACACAATAATGTAACACATCTGGACAATAAAAACAAATATAACAGAAGACCACAATAAAGTAACACATCTGGACAATAAAAACAAATAACAGAAGACCACAATAAAGTAACACATCTGGACAATAAAACAAAAACAAAAGAACAATAAAGTAACACATCTGGACAATAAAACCAAAAACAACAAAAGAACACAAAGTAGCACATCTGGACAATAGAAACAAATATAACAGAAGAACACAATAAAGTAACACATCTGGACAATAAATACAACAACAACAGAAGAACACAATAAAATAGCACATCTGGACAATAAAAACAAAAACAACAGAAGAACAATAAAGTAACAAATCTGGACAATAAAAACAAAAACAACAGAAGAACAATAAAGTAACACATCTGGACAATAAAAACAAAAACAACAGAAGAACAATAAAGTAACATATCTGGACAATTAAAACAAAAACAAAGCAAACCTCCACAATCCTGATTCGTTCGCAGAGTAACGCATGACATCAGAGCAGACAGACAAAACATGGCCTGTCAGAACCGCTGGGACTCTGATGACCTGGAGAACCTTGACCACTTCCACGTCTGCTCTCAGGTCCAGGTGTAGGTTTTCAGTGATCCTGTAAGGGAAAACCTGGAAAGTGACTTTTACACTAAAGACATCAATAAAATCAGTGCAGGCATGTTCCTGTTTTTAATATGTTACACCACTTTATAATGTAGTATGTTTTTATTTTGTTTTATATCACGTCTTTTATTTACTTTTCATTTTATATGTTTTATACGACTGTCTGTACCTCCTCTGTGTTCTTTGGTAAACCAGGTCTCTCTTGTAAATGAGTCCTCGAGGCTCAATGAGACTAACCTGTAGAAATAAAGCTTGAATAAGATGATGTAATCAGCAGACGTTTGATGACATTGATCCTGATTTCTGAATCAGATCAAGTCTGTTCCAGGATCTTTTACCACAAGGTACCCTGGTCCACTACTGGCGGATCAGATCTGGACGTATAAAGTTTGGTGCCTGATGGTCTTGTGGCAGCTGCTTCATTTGATTGTTGTGAGGTCCGTGATTGTTTTCTGCTCGGCCTCTTGTCCCCACCTCCTTCAGCTCCTTGAAGTGGAACTGGCTACAACGCTCCTACAGCCCATCTTTAAGCCACTGAGTTCTGCATTACAACCGTATATAGGGAGATGGTTTGGTTGTATATAGGGAGATGGTTTGGTTGTATATAGGGAGATGGTTTGGTTGTATATAGGGAGATGGTTTGGTTGTATATAGGGAGATGGTTTGGTTGTATATAGGGAGATGGTTTGGTTGTATATAGGGAGATGGTTTGGTTGTATATAGGGAGATGGTTTGGTTGTATATATGGAGATGGTTTGGTTGTATATATGGAGATGGTTTGGTTGTATATATGGAGATGGTTTGGTTGTATATAGGGAGATGGTTTGGTTGTATATAGGGAGATGGTTTGGTTGTATATATGGAGATGGTTTGGTTGTATATAGGGAGATGGTTTGGTTGTATATAGGGAGATGGTTTGGTTGTATATATGGAGATGGTTTGGTTGTATATAGGGAGATGGTTTGGTTGTATATAGGGAGATGGTTTGGTTGTATATATGGAGATGGTTTGGTTGTATATAGGGAGATGGTTTGGTTGTATATAGGGAGATGGTTTGGTTGTATATAGGGAGATGGTTTGGTTGTATATAGGGAGATGGTTTGGTTGTATATAGGGAGATGGTTTGGTTGTATATAGGGAGATGGTTTGGTTGTATATAGGGAGATGGTTTGGTTGTATATAGGGAGATGGTTTGGTTGTATATAGGGAGATGGTTTGGTTGTATATAGGGAGATGGTTTGGTTGTATATAGGGAGATGGTTTGGTTGTATATAGGGAGATGGTTTGGTTGTATATAGGGAGATGGTTTGGTTGTATATATGGAGATGGTTTGGTTGTATATAGGGAGATGGTTTGGTTGTATATAGGGAGATGGTTTGGTTGTATATATGGAGATGGTTTGGTTGTATATAGGGAGATGGTTTGGTTGTATATAGGGAGATGGTTTGGTTGTATATAGGGAGATGGTTTGGTTGTATATATGGAGATGGTTTGGTTGTATATAGGGAGATGGTTTGGTTGTATATAGGGAGATGGTTTGGTTGTATATATGGAGATGGTTTGGTTGTATATAGGGAGATGGTTTGGTTGTATATAGGGAGATGGTTTGGTTGTATATAGGGAGATGGTTTGGTTGTATATAGGGAGATGGTTTGGTTGTATATAGGGAGATGGTTTGGTTGTATATAGGGAGATGGTTTGGTTGTATATAGGGAGATGGTTTGGTTGTATATAGGGAGATGGTTTGGTTGTATATATGGAGATGGTTTGGTTGTATATAGGGAGATGGTTTGGTTGTATATAGGGAGATGGTTTGGTTGTATATATGGAGATGGTTTGGTTGTATATAGGGAGATGGTTTGGTTGTATATAGGGAGATGGTTTGGTTGTATATAGGGAGATGGTTTGGTTGTATATAGGGAGATGGTTTGGTTGTATATAGGGAGATGGTTTGGTTGTATATAGGGAGATGGTTTGGTTGTATATAGGGAGATGGTTTGGTTGTATATAGGGAGATGGTTTGGTTGTATATAAGGAGATGGTTTGGTTGTATATAGGGAGATGGTTTGGTTGTATATAGGGAGATGGTTTGGTTGTATATAGGGAGATGGTTTGGTTGTATATAGGGAGATGGTTTGGTTGTATATAGGGAGATGGTTTGGTTGTATATAGGGAGATGGTTTGGTTGTATATAGGGAGATGGTTTGGTTGTATATAGGGAGATGGTTTGGTTGTATATAGGGAGATGGTTTGGTTGTATATAGGGAGATGGTTTGGTTGTATATAGGGAGATGGTTTGGTTGTATATAAGGAGATGGTTTGGTTGTATATAGGGAGATGGTTTGGTTGTATATAGGGAGATGGTTTGGTTGTATATAGGGAGATGGTTTGGTTGTATATAGGGAGATGGTTTGGTTGTATATAGGGAGATGGTTTGGTTGTATATAGGGAGATGGTTTGGTTGTATATAGGGAGATGGTTTGTGCTGTGTGACAGCACCTGTGTGGCAAGATGGCGCCAGTGTGTTGGGCGTCTCGTCTGCCACTCTGTCTTTTTTTATTATTTTTGTTCCTATGCTTTTATGATGTGGACTCTCTACTGGTGTATGATCGCCAAACCCTTTTTGGGCTTCGTCTGCCTGCTGCTAATATTTTACATCATCATGAGAAGCACGATTCTTTGCCCCCGCTGTTGGCCGGAGTTCCATCATACCTGTGCCGGGTACCACACCCCCCTCGCCGGAGAAGACGTCACAGGCGTCGAGGTAAACGCGGTGGGCTCTTGGTGAAGCTGAGGACCGTTTTGGCAAGTTCGCCGGGAGTATTCCTGTCCCAGATTGGATCATTTCCTGGTCTGCATGCTTCGCGGCGCTCCTTGGACCCGGTTGATTCCTGGCTGGTACCTGTTGTCGACTCGGATCAACATTTCCTTCCTCCACGTCTCACTCCTCCACATCTGCGCTGGCGAAGTGCTGACCTTGGAAATCTGCAACACTTTGCTCGGATTAATTCTCCTGCTGCATCGCCAGAACCAGTTCCTATCCGGATGGGTCTGGTAAACGCGAGATCTGTTGCAAACAAAACTTTTATTCTGAAGGATTTTTATTCGTCTCAGGGTTTGGACTTTCTCTCCGTTACGGAAACTTGGATTTCTTCGGGTGAGTCCAGTGTTTTCTCTGAACTTTTACCCCATGGCTGCTCATATTTTAATACTCCAAGGCTCTCGGGCCGTGGAGGAGGTTTAGCTGTCATTTATAAATCTTGTTTTGACTGTAAGCAGTTGTCCCCCCCGACTGCTTTTTCTTCGTTTGAACTGAGCATGTTTGAGCTCGGCTGCACTCCTCCACTTTTGTGCGCAGTCATATATAGGGCTCCCAAGTACAATAAGGATTTCATACGGGACTTTTCTGATTTTTTGAGTGATTACATGTCCAAATATGAGCAAATTTTATTTTTAGGAGACTTTAATATCCCGGTGTGCAGCCCTGGAAAGCCGCTGGTGAAGGATTTTTTAGATTTAGTGGATGCATTTGGTCTCACTCAATCAGTGAAGGGCCCAACGCATGAACGTAAACACACCCTCGACCTTGTCTTATCTTATGGATTGTCTATTTTAAACTTGGAAATTGGTGATGCATTGTTTTCCGACCATATGCCAGTTTTATTTGATTTTATTCCTGTTTCTAAAGCTGTTAAACCCTGTGCTCCTGCTCGAAGCTGCCGTGTTTTTAACTCATCCACTGCTGCTCATTTTTCCACAGCCTTTAATAGTTTAAATTCACAGCTCTCTGTGTCTCTCAGCACTGAGGAGCTTTCACTACATTTTGATTCTTTATGCAACACTATTCTGAATGATGTGGCCCCAATTAAAACTAGGCGTTCAAAGCCTAAATCTGACCCGTGGTTGAGTGACCATACCCGTGCCATTAGGCAGGTATGCAGGAAAAATGAACGCAAGTGGAGAAAGGATGGTCTCCAAGTCTCATTTGATATGGTGAGAGAGAGTTGGCGTCGCTATCAACAAGCTGTAAAAACAGCCAGAGCCAAATATTTCTCTGACATTATTGTTGCCAACTCTCACAACCCCCGTGTTCTTTATGATACAATCAACACGGTCCTAAATTCACATGAACCGGTTCCTATTGAAGCATCTAAAGAACTTTGTGATAAGTTCCTTCAATTTTTTTTGGACAAGGTTACGAACACGAGGGCTTGTATTTCTTTTCCTTCCCATGACCCTTCCATCCTGGTCCCCTGTCCTGCACTTTTTGATCATCTGGAGCCTATTTCTCTCTCCTACCTAGAGAAAATTGTCACCAGTATGAAACCATCAGGTTCCCCCCTTGATGTTGTACCTCCTTGTTTTCTTAAGGAGGTATTTTCTACAGTTGGCTCTTTTGTTCTAAATTTGATCAATAGCAGCTTAATGTTTAGCGTGGTGCCAGGCAATTTTAGACATGCTGTGGTTCAGCCATTATTGAAAAAACCTGGCCTTGATCCTACCTCTTTGTCCAACTTTAGGCCAATTTCAAAGTTACCTTTTATTTCAAAAATATTGGAAAAAGTTGTTTACACCCAGCTGAAGGACTTTTTGGATGAATTTAAAATTTTGGAGGTCTTCCAGTCTGGTTTTAAAACCTACCATAGCACTGAATCTGCTCTTTTAAGGGTTTTTAATGATATATTTTTATCGCTGGATTCTGGAAACTGTGTTTTACTTGTGCTTTTAGATTTAACAGCTGCTTTTGACACAGTCGACCATGAAATTCTTATCGCCAGATTGGAGCAATGGGTGGGCATCACTGGCTCAGCTCTGCAGTGGTTTAGGTCCTACCTTTCAAATCGAAGTTTCAGTGTGAAGATTGATAATTTTACCTCTGCATCTGCTGCCCTCCCCTGGGGTGTACCCCAGGGATCTATCCTTGGTCCTCTGCTCTTCTCACTTTACCTTCTGCCACTCGGTTCTATTTTCAGAAAACATGGTGTGCAGTTTCATTTGTATGCGGATGACTGTCAAGTCTATTTTCCTGTAAAACAAAATGGCTCCACGCAGTCTCTTCTGGACTGTCTTGGTGACATTAGAGGGTGGATGGCGCTTAATTTCCTTCATTTTAATGATAAAAAGACCGAGGTTATGGTCTTTAAATCTAGTGCTCCTGACAGTCCCACCACTTTTGATTTTTCCTCTTTGGCCCCATATGAAAAGTCGATTGTGACAAATCTAGGAGTGAAAATTGACCCCTGCCTGAAACTGGACTGTCACATCAACAGCATGGTTAAGTCCTCGTTCTTTCATCTGAGGCGCCTGTCAAAAATCAAGCCCCTCCTTTCTAGACGCCACTTAGAGACCGTAATCCACGCTTTTATTACTTCACGCCTGGATTATTGTAACTCTCTTCTGATTGGAGTAAATAAGGCCTCGCTTTCTCGGTTGCAGCTGGTACAAAATGCTGCTGCACGATTTTTGACTGGTACAGGCAGACGTGAGCACATCACTCCAGTTTTAATGTCCCTTCATTGGCTTCCTGTCCAGTTTCGAATCCATTTTAAAGTTTTATTGTTTGTTTTTAAGTCTTTGAACGGTTTTAGTCCCTCTTATCTGTCTGAACTGCTTCAACTTTATGTGCCATCACGTGCTCTCAGATCCGCTGACCAGATGCTTTTAGCAGTCCCAAAAACCTTTTATAAGACCAGAGGAGACAGAGCATTTTCAGCTCTGGCTCCTAAATTGTGGAACGAGCTGCCACTGAAGGTCAGGCAGGCCCCATCAATATCTGTTTTTAAAACTCGTTTAAAAACACATATGTTTTCATTGGCTTTTAAACCAGAATGAGTTCACATCTCTGTTTTAATGTTGTATTATTTTACTTGTGATGTTCCGATATTTATATGATTGAGATTGATTGTTTTTATTGTTTTGTGCTTGTTTTTATTCTTGTACAGCACTTCGGACGGCTGCTGCTGTATTTTTAAGTGCTTTATAAATAAACTGATATGGTATGGTATATAAGGAGATGGTTTGGTTGTATATAGGGAGATGGTTTGGTTGTATATAGGGAGATGGTTTGGTTGTATATAGGGAGATGGTTTGGTTGTATATAGGGAGATGGTTTGGTTGTATATAGGGAGATGGTTTGGTTGTATATAGGGAGATGGTTTGGTTGTATATAGGGAGATGGTTTGGTTGTATATAGGGAGATGGTTTGGTTGTATATAGGGAGATGGTTTGGTTGTATACTGTATAGGAGATGATTTGGTTGTATATAGGGAGATGGTTTGGTTGTATATAGGGAGATGGTTTGGTTGTATATAAGGAGATGGTTTGGTTGTATATATGGAGATGGTTTGGGTGCAACGCTCTTGTTCTTCAGAGCTGCAGCCAAACATCTCAGTTCTTGGCTGTGGTGCCATTTCCACGTTTCTTTCATGAGGCAGGTGTTTCATTCCACAACAATGTGTGTGAGGGTTTCTGGGCCTGAACACTGACCACAGGTTGGATCTTCTTTACCAAAATTTAGATGAGAGAGAAACACATGTGGTTCTGACACTGAAGCTGAGCACGTTTGTTTTATATGATGTGGTCTGGTTCCATTCTTTAGCTCCTCATTAAAGGTTTGGTTTCTGTAGGAACAGAAGTCTTAGTGGCTTCTAGACGTCCTTTAATGGAGAGTTAGGGTTTTAGCTAAATTACTTCATTTGTTCATGGGGTCATTTCAGGGATCCTTTCAGACAATAGATCTCTGAGGTCTACAGTGTTTGGACAGAAATTCTGAGCGTCTTGTGGGGAGGGTGGTCTGGGGTCCATTAAGGAAGTTTACAGGTCTTAGGAAGGTTTCAGAGCGTTTTGTTTTTCAGATGTTTGAGAAACAAAAACCATTAAAATATTTCCAGTTCCGTTGATCAGTCTGGTTCTTTGGTGAGTTCACCAGCTGGATGAAGACGTGGGTGAACACGGTGAACCGTTATCAGCCAATCAGAAGACAGGGTTCTGCTGTCAGGATAACAGCTGTTTGATAACTTGTGAAAACGATGAATCACATAATCAGTCAGAGGACAAAGACTCCGAGTGGACGGATTCCACCCCCTCCCCTCCTTCATTCATGCTGTATGTAGGTCATCCTCGGGGGGTGGAGCCCAACACAAAGGATTATAGAAATGAGATGAGGAGGAGGGATGAAGAACTAACCCTGTCCTCTTCCACCCATAGGTCTGGTCCTGCTCTTCTACCTGGTCTTCTACCTGTTTCTGGCTGGGATGTTCATTTTCACCATGTACATTATGCTGCTGACGCTTGACGACTACAAGCCCACCTGGCAGGACCAGCTGGTCACTCCAGGTGAGAACACCTGACCCATCGCAGTGTCCACAGTGGACAGACAGATGGACAGCAGAAAGAAGATCCATCCTCTGGACACATAGAGTTAACCAGACGCTCCTGGTCCTGGTCCACCTCCCCTGAATGGTTGAAATGTTCACCTGCTCAACATACCTGAATGTTCCCCAACATTAAACACCTGCCGTGATGCTCCGCCCACACAGACAGTGCAGAAAGCTGATTGGTTACTCAGATGTCTCTCTGTGTTTCAGGGATGATGATTCGTCCAAAAGGCGATCAGCTGGAGATCACATTCTCCATGTCGGACGCGGGGAGCTGGGACAGCTTCGTGCAGAACCTGGACAACTTCCTGACCCGTAACGAACCTGTTCATTGATCAGTTTTCTGTGATTGATCTTGTCTTGTAGTGTTTGTGGGAGTTAGTTTGCTGTGGCCTGACAGAGGGAGCAGATGAAAGAAGAAACACAAACACATTGTTGTGATTAACAGCAACTTCATATAAACATTAAACACCAACATCATAAACCAACGTTATGGAGTTCCTCAGGGTTCCGTGTTTGGTCCCATACTCTTTACTTTGAGATACATTTTCATTGTTGTGCAGAGCCCTGAGACAACTCCTGGTGGAGCTGCAGAAATAAACTGAACACATAATAATTCATTATCAACAAGTAATCACATGTTGGAAACAGTGATCAAAAGACTTCATATTAACAAATTATTAATTAAACACATAATCATTAAACAATAATGAATTAGTCTCCGGTCTGATTCTTAAATGAAACGTTTTGTTGTTGCTGTTCCGTCTCTTCTGAATGTTTCATTTGTTTCTGTCTTTAACTCAAATGTTTCCACGTGTAAATTATTTACGTCTGATTGTTTACAGTTTTTAACTTTTTAACGTGTGCGTGTGTGTATGTGTGCGTGTGTATGTGTGCAGCCTATGATGACAATACTCAGGTTCAGACCAACGATAATTGTCTTCCTGATCAATACTACATCCAAGAAGACAGTGGAGAGGTAAACTGATTTCTTTTCTGCAAGTGTTATTGGTGCTGAATGAATGAATGAATGAATGGATGAATGAATGATGAATAAATGGATGAATGACTGAATGAATGGACGAATGAATGGATGAATGAATTGATGAATAAATGAATGGATGAATGACTGAATGAATGACTGAATGGATGGATGAATGACTGAATGGATGGATGAATGGATGGATGAATGACTGAATGGATGAATGAATGACTGAATAGATGAATGAATGACTGAATGAATTAATGAATGGATGGATGACTGAATGGATGGATGAATGACTGAATGGATGAATGAATGACTGAATAGATGAATGAATGAATGACTGAATGAATTAATGAATGGATGGATGAATGGATGAATGAATTAATTACTGAATGGATGAATGACTGAATGAATTAATGAATGGATGAATGACTGAATGAATGGATGAATGACTGGATGATGAATGACTGGATGAATGACTGAATGGATGAATGAACACAACCGCAGTTAGTTCAGAACACTGCAGCTTGTCTTATCAAACAAAACACTGTGAACAGATCTTCTTTGTGTAAAACTCGTTTTAGGATTGGTTGAAAGTTTTTTGATGACCTACAAGGTCCTGAATGGACGGACACTTGTAGACCTGCCTGACCTTCAGACCAGGTCACTGAGATGATTCAGTTTTTAGTAGTCCTGTGGTCCCATAACATCAGACGGGCTTCAGCTCTTCAGTCTTCAACCACATTTGTTCTCACCAGATTTAATATACAGTAGCATGATAGTTGACTCCCCCTGAATGTCGAAGCTCCAACCCGATCTCTGAGGTTGAGACCCCCCACCACCACAACCCTATGAAGGAAGCTCATTTCAGCTGCTTGGATCCAGGATCTGATTCTTTTTATCATGATCCAGAACTCATGACCATAGCTGAGGTTTAGAACATAAACGGACCAGAAGATCAGGAGCTTTGCCTTTCAACTCTTTCACTACGGCTGACCGTAGCAACGCTCTCATTACTGTTGATCCTCCTCCTGCTCCAGCCTGACATCACTGAGGAAGAAAACTCAGATATTTCACATCATCTACTGTAATTTCAGGACTACTAAGCGCACCTGAGTAAAAGCCACGCCCACAAAATAAAATAAAATAAAAGTTTGTACATCTATAGGCCGTGCTTGTCGATAAGCTGCAGGTGTTAACGTTGTAACATAAAATATGTACACAGAAATATTTTTTACACTTTTGATTAAATATGTACCGGTAAAACAAAAACGTACAGTAAATGTTTTTGTTTGTTTGTTTTTTTGAACAGTTCCGGTAACACGGCTGGTTAAAAAATAGAATAAATAAATAAAAACAGTACCTACCAGGAAGTCACTGATCATGAATCTGGATGGTCGACCGTTAAAATCTTCAGTCTTGTTTTCGCTGGCGAAGGTTTTGGCTTTCAGTCGGATCTGCACGGTGGAAACAGCTCGTCGTCTGCTCTCTGTGTTCAAGCTTCTCAGACCAGCTCGTCTCAGCCGCCTGAGGAAGTAGAGTCTCTGATGACCTTTCTTGATCAGGATGGTGGTGTTGTTGCTCCAGCTGAGGTTATCATTCATGTGTACACCCAAGTATTTGTAGTTGGAGACCACTTCCACTGCAGATCCACTTATGTTCAGTGGGGTGTGTGTTTGTTCCTTCTGAAGTCAATCATCTCCTTTGTCTTCTTCACATTCATGTGAAGGTTATTCTCTTTGCACCAGCTCTCCAGATGTTCCACCTCCTGTCTGTAGCTGGACTCATCATTGTTTGTGATGCATCCCACCACAGCTGTATCATCTACAAACTTTACAATGTGACAGCCTGGATGGGTAGCTGCACAATCATACGTGAGCAGAGTGAACAGGAGGGGGCTCAACACACAGCCCTGAGGAGCGCCAATGCTGAGGGTGTTGAGGGTTTCATCATCTACTTACTGAAAATAAGCCACACTGAGGACACGAGAAGATCTGATCTGGTTTACGTGGAAGGGTCAGAGTTCACGCACACGCTTACACAGATGAAGCTCCAGCTGTGCGGTCGGCCATGTTGTTTGTAATGTCTGTCACACACTGATGACCTCAGTCTGCCAGGTTGTTTGTAATGTCTGTCACACACTGATGACCTCAGTCTGCCAGCTTACAGACTCTGAGAAGACCTTGGAGGTGTCAGGTGCACAGGCTCCTCTCTGTTCAGATGAAACAACTCATTAATTTAACATCAGTTACTGATGAACATCCATGACCTGAGCACAATGTAGCAGGTGTTGGGAAAATTAATGGGCCTTTCAAAGTAACAGATGCAAAGACACACACACACCTGCACACACACACTACAGGTAGTCCCCGATTTACGAGCGCTCTGATCTGCGAGGTTCCAGACTTACGAGCTGCACATTTTTGGAAAAAACGAAAAAAATACTGAGTTTTCATGTGTTTTTTCACTTCAGTTAGCAAGTTAAGCATATAAACACACGTTTCCGATCATTTTTATGCACTCAAAAGTAGTTTTTAGATGAAAATAGAGTGTTTTTAGGTGCGCTAGCGAAAACCGTTCCAATTTACGAGCGGATTTCCGGATTTACGAGCGAAATGGCGGCCGTTCCAAATTACGAGATTTCCGGTTTACGAGCGCCTCGTTGTAACGGATCTCGCTCGTAAATCGGGGACTACCTGTATAAGTATTTACTGTGTTGTGAACTCTCAGGTGTGTCACCTCCTCCAACCTGAGCCTGTCTCTGTTCATCTGCAGGTGAGGAACAACCCCAAGCGCTCCTGTCAGTTCAACCGCACCCTGTTGGGGGAGTGTTCTGGGATGAACGACCGTTTCTTTGGTTACAGCAGAGGCCAGCCCTGCATCCTTATCAAACTGAACCGGGTACGTTGACCTCTGACCTCACACCACCAGCAGCAGGACGTGTGACATCAGTCAGAGGAAGGCTCCTCCTCTTTCACTTCTCTGGACCTTGTTGTTGCTTTTCTTTCAGCTGCTCCCTCCTGCAGGGGTCACCACTGCAAGTGAACAAGAAACATCTGGCTTTGTTCACACCAGGCGACCTTACAGATGCAACCTGGGCTCAACTCGCAGCCTCAGGGTTACGTGACCACGATCAGGACTGAGCTACCACAGACCTGGTCCTAGAGTCTGACGTGTCAGGACTGGATCCAAACAGACTTGGTCTCTACCAGGTTCTAAAGATTCAGTTCTGACCTGACGTGAACAAAGTCCAGTTAGAAAAAGAGGACGGACTGTTGTGAAATGCTGCAGGAGAGTTTCATCTGAAGGAACCACAAGACGTGTGGACCCACGAGACGAAAGGACAGAAAGGACAAATCTTCTGTTGACAGTCAACTATTTTACATAAAGTCCTGTAAATGTGACTTTATTCTTTAGATAAATGTAATAATTTGTGATTTGATGAGAAACTGTTGTGAAGATGAGTCTTTATGAACTCGAGGTTCATTCGTTCCACTGTGAAGAACAGAGAACTTCCTTTAGTGGCTCCAGTAAAATATCAGAATCAACATCAGTGGATTTTTATTCCCAACATCCTCAGATTGTTTGACACGTTGATCCTTCACATGTGCAACAACTA
>JBBPBX010060133.1:1804-14652 GCA_038048925.1 Garcialebias charrua
TTTGTTCTGTTGCTTGTGTTTAAAAACAAAAAGTTAATAAAAAAGTATTTGATAAAATCAACCCATCTTATTATTCATCTGTTTATATCTCAATCATGCCAGTCAAGAGAACACCTTTATACCTGCTTCTACAGTGTTGATCCTGGTGGTCTGTTGGCAAAGTGGGTAAGGGCAGGATCTCCTCCAGGCCCAGAGACTCGTGACTATGGTCTGGATGCAGAGGCAGGGCTGTAGGTGTTGGACTGCGACCTGCCTCTGTGTCGTCCAGTGATACTTTACTGTTGGACAGGGAACGCAGGGGGGGCAGACGCAACTTGAAGCCTTGTGGGCGACCTGATGAGAAAGAGGTGGACAGATTGAAAGCAACACAGTTGACCTGCAGTATGACAAGTATATTGTGGTGGTTGGGTTAAATGCAGAGACGAATTTCGTCTGTGTATGGGAAACATACACAGATGACAGACAAAGACATTATTATTATTATTATTATATTAAAAACTGGATGATCTACAGTAGGTGGTGCAGATTATTCCAGAAGAGAGAAAGACGTTTGGAATTGATTAAATCTCTAGTAAAAATGATTTGAATTGTGCTCGAGCCACAAAGTCAAACAAAGGATGTTGCTGAAAGAGGCCGGCTATTTCAGGTATAATTGTTGTTTCGGAACCTGTCTGTCTGAGATGTTTTTGACACCTATGGGTTTTTTCATTCAACATTTATTTAGGCAGGTTAATCCCATTGAGCCTCGAGGACTCATTTACAAGAGAGACCTGGCTGCGTTCAAATATCTTCTCAAAAAATTATCAGACCTAACAAATACTAAGGATTTTAGAAGGTAATGCACCGAAGCACTGGCAAGGCCACCCGTGAATGAACAAGCTGATTTAGGAGAATTATGATAAAAGTCTTGACACCAACTTTAATGATTAAAATGTAAATTTAAATGACCAAATAATTCTAGAAATACTGTATACCCGGTATGCTTTTTTCATGATGTCTTTGAAAATTTAGAAAAAAATACTCTGTTCTTTAAAGGTATGGTCTGCGATTTTTGAACAGTCTGGGACTTAGAAATATTTTCAGCGCAGAAAAGCATTCTGCTCCCTCCCCTCAGAGCCATATATGGCTCAGTCCGTGCTCTGCTGAACTTGGGATCTGCTCCGCCCCCTGCTGCTGTCTGCTCAGAGCCGCTGCGATATTCTGTGTTTATGTTAATAAAACCTTCTAATAAAATAAAATAAAACCATGGAGCGCTAGTCCTACAACACAAAATCCAGCAGAAATCATCAGAGGTTCACGAAGCAACGTTTGGACATGATTTAATTCGCTCGTGACTTCCTCATGTCTGTCAGCGCTGGTCTGGAATGTCTGGAATGCTCCGCCCCCAGTACATGTCCTGTCTCTGCGCTCCGAAGTTCTGTGTTTATATGATAATATAACTGTTTAAAAAATATAATAAAACCATGAATCACTCATCCAACAACACAAAAACCAGAAGAAATCAGCAGAGGTTCACGAAGCAACGTTGGACATGTTTTAATTCGCTCGTGAGTCGTGACAAATCCATTTCCTCATTCCTGTCAGTGAAGGATGAAGCGATCACTTGACTTTTGGCAAAAAAACTAAATAAAAGTCCAGCTCTGGGATAAAGAAGGGATATTTAATACATTTTGTGTCACATAAAAAACAGTCCTGCATCGCTTTGCAATCCTTTGAATGAGAACGAGCTGCGGCTGGGACAGGTGGGGGCGTGGGTTGGGGCGTGACAAACAACTCTGTTTTTATTGGCTGGTCAGTGTCCGGGTCACTCTTGTGTTTTCAGTGTTTTTATAAATGCTGATAGAGAAGCAAGGGGACTATAGTTTTTTTCAGAGATTACTTTGTCTAACATCAGTCTGTCAATAGATAGTGACAGAGTGAAGAAATATGTTAAAAATATATTGTTTGAAAAGTTACAGACTATATTACAATGTTACATACCCCACCTTTAAGTATTAAAATTTAAGTATTTCTTTAGTCTTCCCATTTTAACTCCTGAGCTAAATAAAAGGCACTTTCACCAAACATCAAGTTGGTTAAATGGGTTAAATGGTTTAAGCTGCATTGGTTCCATGCACCATTGCAGAGAAATAGCAACACACACACTAATGTATTGGCTCTTTCTCTGCTTCACAACAAATTAATACATTACATTTGAGATAAACTGAATCAAATTGTCATCTTGTTTTTAAACCTTTTGTTGCTAACAGGTTTCATCAAAATGTCTCGTGCAAGACACTAGTGCTACGCAGTCGTTCTTAAAATGTTCTTGCAGTTTTGTTTTGAGTAGTTTCCATTCAGAAAAAAAACTGTTATGGTTTAAACTGTTAATCTTTTAGCAAAACTTTACCTTTCAGTTCAAGATCATAGATCAGCTTACAGTGTTTTTTAAATTTTTTATATGAATAGCTGATACAAATTTTCTTCTGAATTGATCTCAGCACTCATACATGTCCCACAGTTTGAGAAAAATGACTAGATGATATAAAAACGCTATCAGTATTTGAGTTTACAAGACTGTGCGATCGAAGTGCACCACTGATATCACCCTAACACTTGGCTGCAAAGACTGATCTGCTGTTCAGTTTTCGCCATCATTGTTGCTGGAAGAATATTTGGAAGGTGTGGAGAATGGGTAAATACCTGAAATGAGCCATGTGGGCAGGCGATGATTCAGCTGTCGTTTAGGGTCTCTACGTGTTTCCTCAGTCATGACGTCAAAGTTCAAGATGAACATGATCACCACGCCATCCTCATTCTTTACTGGCACCACATCCACTATACACAGGAAACACTGACCTGCAGAGAGAATATTAAAGATCCCTCAGACTGCTGGTGTACATTCTCAGACATCCAGAACATTGCATATGATAAAAAAAATCAAACCATCTGCACGTTTATTGTGTAATTGAAGACATTTCACTTTCTACCCAGGGAGCTTTCTCAATACAGTATAAAAATGAAAGTATGGAGTTTCAAGGTTTAGGCTGCATTACATACTCCACTAGGCAGCAAGATTCACATACAGAACAAACTTGCTCCCCTCCCAAGAGAGACAGGTAAGGTTTGATTTGCTTGGCTCACAAGAGAGATGCTTTGGTAACCCTCTAATTCACAACTCCATGCACAAGATCAAATCAAGTTGACTTTGACTTTGACTTTGAAATCATCTATTTTGTAAGCCAGACATACAAAGACAATTAGGTTAGATTCTACAGCCTGATAAAGACCAGATATATTATTATTATTATTATTATTATTATGTGCTCATTCACAAAAACCTACAAGATAAGATAAGATAAGATGCCATCCCACAGTGGGGAAATTTACATTGCCACAGCAGCATAGAGGACAGAGCAGAACCAGTTCAAAAAATGTTAAAAAATCTCTATATACACAAATAATCTAGCACCATCACATTGAACACAGGGGCCCCACAAGGATGTGTGCTGAGCCCCCTTCTATTCACCCTGCTAACACACGACTGCACACCATCGTACAGCTCCAACCACTTCATCAAGTTTGCGGACGACACAACAGTGGTAGGTCTCATCAGCAACAACGATGAGACGGACTACAGGAACGAGGTGAGCCGCCTGGCCTTGTGGTGCGGACACAACAATCTCACTCTCAACGTGGAGAAGACAAAGGAGATTGTTGTGGACTTCAGGAAGAGGGATGCCCAACATCCCCCTCTGACCATCAACAGCACCGCAGTGGAGAGAGTAGACAGCACCAAGTTCCTGGGAGTGCACGTCTCAAAGGACCTGTCCTGGAGCAGGAACACTGCAGCACTGGCAAAGAAGGCTCACCAGCGTCTCTACTTTCTCCGCAAGCTGAAAAGGGCTGGAGCTTCAACCCCCATCATGAGCACCTTCTACAGAGGTGCCATAGAAAGTGTCCTGACCAGCTGCATCACTGTGTGGTTTGGTGCATGTACTGCATCATGCCGCAAGAGCCTCCAGCGCATTGTGAGAGCAGCTGAGAAGATCGTGGGCACCTCCTTGCCCTCACTGCAGGACTTACACAGCAAACGCCTCACTCGGAAAGCCCACCGCATGGCAGGTGATCCCACACACCCACTACACAGCTGCTTCAGACTGCTGCCATCAGGGAGGAGACTGAGGAGTCTCCAGGCTCGAACCAGCAGACTGAGAGACAGCTCTGTTCATCAGGCAGTCAGAATGCTAAACACTCTGCCTGCTCTGCCTCCCCTCCCATTTGAACTGCCTTAACACTAAAACTTTCTCACATATTATCACTCAACACAAAGTTTTTAACACTAGACTCTGTGTCATCAAACGGGTTAATCACTAAACTCTCGGTCATGTGCTCATACAGTTTGCACTACTTCTCATACTTGCACTAATGTCTGTATTACATCACTGCCTATAATCATAATACTGTTTACATTCTCTGTTTACATTTATTAATACTGTTTACTTTTATTACTACTGCTTACATGTAATTACTACTGTTTACATTTATTTACACTACTCTAATATCTACACCACTGCTGGTACATATACAGTGTGCTCTGAACGGTCTTATTTAGGGATGCCCAATGTGCCTTACTGCATATGCCACTTTTTGCCTCTACAACAACATCAACTACTACCTCATACATATACTGTGTACATTGACTCATACGCTGCTTTGCCACTTTGCAAATGTCAATGCTAGAAACCTTTAGTTTATTTTAGTTATACTTTTTATACTCTTTTTTTATACTAGTATGCAAAAACTCAGGACAATATTATGTTCATTAAATGTTTAATGTTTTAGTTTTAGAGTTGGTGTAAATTTTCATACTCTTATACCACTATGCAAAAAACTCAGGACAGTGTTAGGTTTACTATTTTATGCTTATGTCTATTATTATATGTTTCAGTGTTTCAATGTTTAGATGTTTACTGTTGCACCGAGGGACTGAGAGAAACGCAATTTCGGTCCTGTGTATGTCCTGCACTGTACATATTGCAGATCTGACAATAAAGTTGACTTTGACTTTGACTTTGACTTTGATAATACAAATTAGTACATAAAAACTCTGAAACAGTATAAAACGAAATATAACTACTAAGAGCAGCGCGTGTTGTACAGTCTGATGGCGGCCGGAAGGAAAGACCTGCGGTATCTTTCCCTCACGCACTTAGGGTGCCGCAGCCGGGCACTAAAGGAGCTGCTCAGGGCTATCTACAAATGAAAGAGGGTGGTCCAACCCCCGTACCCCATTGTGCCTGATCATAGATTTTCGATAAAATGATAAAATGCTCACTCAGATATGCCAAACAAGGACAAACACATTATATCTGAAGCCCAGTGAGTAATGAATAAGGACATAAGCAGTGATCTTTGGTGTTTTGCACCACTTAGGCATGACTGCCCCAGAGGAGTTGATGGGGTAGAGGGTGGGCCCCAAAGGCCATCTTAGCACCAGCAAACTGGTTTTTTGCACTATGGAGTATGCTGTTAGTGGGAATTTGTTTGTTTGGTGGCTCTTCACATTTACAAAGTCCTTTGGATGAAGGACGAAACGTCTCAACTAGAGGTTGAACGAGTACATATTTTTTAAACTCGACATTAATATAATAAAGCTTGAGTAGAACCTGAGTAGTTGATGATGTCATAGGAACTTAAGATGCAAAAAAAAAATAAACGCAAAAAAACAAACGTCAATTAATATTTCTTTTTAAAAAAGACCAACATTGGGAGTGTACATTATCAGAGTCAGAGTCAGAGAGAATTTATTGTCATTTGCACCGCATGTAGTACATGTGTTGAAAACGAGATTATGTACACAGGGTCCCAGTTACATCCAACAACAAATGCAAGAGAAAAACAATAATAACATCTAGGATTAACTAAGAGAGACATCAGCTAGTAATACACTAAGCCCTAATGTAGTAGAAAAACATCATTATAAACAGCAGCACGAACATGAGCAGATGGTCACAGATGAACGCAGATAGTCACAGATGAACGCAGCAACAAGAAACAGATCAGTATCAACATGATGTGACATTTTGCAGTGTTTATTCTTATTATTTATTTATTCATGAGTCTGACAGCCTCAGGGTAGAAGCTGTTCCTCAGTCTAGTGGTTCTACATTTGATGCTCCTCAACCTCCGTCCCGAGGGGAGTGGTGCAAAGAGTGAGTGTGCTGGGTGAGTGAGGTCTTTCATGATGCAGGTGGCTCTTTTTCTGCATCTGGAGGTGTAAATGTCTGTGATGGTGGGGAGACTGACTCCCACAGACTTCTGTGCAGCCTTCACCACTCTTTGTAGAGCTTTCCTCTCTGCAACTGTGCAGCCTCCATGCCACACGTTGATGCTGGAGCACAGGACGCTCTCCACTGCACACCTGTAGAACGAGGTGAGGACTGAGCTTCTCAGACCAGCTCGTCTCAGCCGTCTGAGGAAGTAGAGTCTCTGATGACCTTTCTTGATCAGGCTGGTGGTGTTGTTGCTCCAGCTGAGGTTATCATTCAAGTGTACACCCAGGTACTTGTAGCTGGAGACCACCTCCACCGCAGATCCACCTATATACAGTGGGGTGTGGGTGTGTTTGTTCCTTCTGAAGTCCACAATCATCTCCTTCGTCTTCTTCACATTCATGTGAAGGTTGTTCTCTTTGCACCAGCTCTCCAGATGTTCCACCTCCTGTCTGTAGCTGGATTCATCATTATCTGTGATGCATCCCACCACAGCTGTATCATCTGCAAACTTAACAATATGACAGCCTGGATGTGTGGCTGTACAATCATATGTGAGCAGAGTGAACAGAAGAGGGCTCAGCACACATCCTTGAGGAGAGCCAGTGCTGAGGGTGATGGTGGAGGAGGAGAAGTTGTGGATCTTCACGGACTGTGGTCTGTTTGTTAAGAAGTCTAGTACCCAGTTACAGATGGAGGGGCTTAGTCCAAGTGTGGATAGTTTGTCTATCAGAGTTTGGGGGATCATGGTGTTGAAGGCAGATGTGAAGTCCACAAAGAGCAGACGCACGTATGAGTCCTTCTGATCCAGGTGGGTGAGAGCAGTGTGGACCACAGAGGAGATGGCGTCCTCTGTTGATCGGTTCTCGCGGTATGCATATTGATGAGGGTCCTCGCTGATGTTGACGGTTGTCTTGATGTGGGACATGACCAGTTTCTCAAAACATTTAGCGACTATCGGGGCTAGACTACCATTTATCAAACTGCAGATAAATCACAGGAAAACCAAAACTATTAGTTATTATTATTAAGCTGCAAAAGGGAAAGAAACATGCCGCATGTCAAAAATAAAACCAAAAACAGTGGGGCGGTCGACCACCCCGCACCTGCAACAGTGCATGCAACACCGACCCCTATGGTCACAATATACGGTGGTCACAGAATTTGGTTTAACACCGGTTCGCAACACGCTTCAAACAGGAAGTTGATTCTTTTTTTCTTTTTTTACCTTTGAAAGTTTTATTCAACACAAAAGCAAAACAAATGTTGAAAGTCGATTCATTTTCTGTTGTGTAACTGTGACGTGATGACGTCACTACGAATACTCAACGTGAAATTAAAAAACTCGATAGATGTCCTAGGAATCGATGTGTCGATTACTCGAGTACTGTAGTCTGTTAAAGCCCTAGTCTCAACAAAACAAATAAATAAAGCGCAACCGTCCAGATGACCTGAACGAACATTGTTGGACTTAAGCAGTGTTAAAAGGCCAGGTTTCATTACATTACATTACAAAAAACAACAACAACATAGAACCCATCCATCCATCCATTCTCTTCTGCTTGTTCTGAAGTTGAGTCATGGTGGCAGCAGCTTGAGCAAGGGGGCCCAGACATCACAGCCACCTCTTCCAGCTCTTCTGGGGGGACTCCAAGGTTTTCCCAGGCTCCAGCATGTCTTGGGTCTTACCCGGGGTCTCCTTCCAGTCGGACATGCCCGAAGCACCTCTCTAGGGAGGCGCCCAGGAAGCATCCTAGCATGCTAGTTTTTTGATACTTTGTTTAAAAAAAATAAATAAAATAAAATCTTTTGTTTTTTCTCTCTTTTGTTTTATAATAATAATAATAATTAATTCAATTTATAACGCACTTTTCATTACTGAAAATCTCAAAGTGCTACACATATATTGAATGCTACACACATTCATAAACCGGTGGCGGCAGACTACCATGCAAGGTGCTTTCCAGTCCTACCGGGAGCAACTCAGGGTTAAGTGTCTTGCCCAAGGACACAACGACACATGGTGCGGGTCCCGGGAGTCGAACCGCCAACTTTCCGATCGGGAGACGACTGCCATTACCACTACACCACGGCCGCCCTTTATTGTTTGTTTGTTTATTGTTTATTGTTTAAGGAAATTCTACCACTGCTGTTCATTGTTCTTTAGTTTTAGCAGGTCGCTTTCGTAAATGAGCCCATGAGGTTCAAAAGATTTACCTGACTAAATAAAGGTTGAAAGAATGAATGAATGAATCCTTACCAGATGCCCGAACCACCTCAACTGGCTCCTCTCGATGTGGAGGAGCAGTGGTTCTACACTGTGTCTCTTCCAGATAACTGAACTTCTCACACTATCTCTAAGGGAGAGTCCAGTTACCCTGCAGAGGGAATTAATTCAACCACCTGTATCCACACTCTCATTATTTCAGTCTCTACCCAGAGTTCATGACCATAGGTGAGGGTAGAAACATAGACTGACTGGTAAAGAGCTTTGCCTTACAGCTCAGCTCCCTCTTCACCACAACGTACCGGTACAGAGACCATTATACTGCAGATACTGCACCAATTCGTCTGTCAATCTCAAAGCTCCATTTTTCCCTCACTTGTGAACAAAACCCTTAGGTACGTGAACTCCTCCACTTGAGGCAGAACCTCACCCTCGATCTGAAGAGAACAATCCACCCTTTTCCAACTGAGGACCATGGCCTCAGATTTAGAGGAAACATAGAATACAGTAGATTTTAAAATTGCATACCTTCATTGGACAGTTCAACCATAAATTTAAAAAAATCCATGTACAAGTTGCCCATCATTATTATTCAACTAACTTGATTAAGTTTGACCCCACAAGTAAATTCCCACTTGTATATTCACCCTTCGGCGGCAGGTGACATTGGAAAAAACAAACAGAGTATCAGGCCACTACTTTCCCCAGTGACAAACTTTGCAGTATGAAAAAAAATCACAATACAACCGTATCTACGATGTCTAAACGAAAGTTTTGCATCAACTTATTTGACATTCCTTGAAAGCCATTAAAATTATCAGTATCTCTTGTCAAATGATGATGACTACAGCAAAAAGTCTAGTGATGACACCAAATACTAGCTGACAAGTAGAAATGTCGCTAATGTAGTTTCTTACCTGATTAGTGATGATTCGTCATTGATTTAACAAAACAAGCACCAGCTGTTTTTGGTTAATATGACACACTTCGAGTCATCATGTCTCATGTAACCCAGTATTTTCCATTTCTGCCTCACCCAACTTGCCTGCCATTCATCCCACATTAGTTCTGCAGAGTGGGCTGAAATCCGATTGGACAGCTGCATAATCCTTCCTGACATAGTTGGGAAAAATATTAAATGCAGAGAAAACTGAAGGATTACACCATCTGGCTGCATCTATTAAACTCTTGTGTGAGTTTATCTGCGTGCTTCACGTATCAGAGAATATCCTGACTGATTTTCATTCAGGGTTATGTTCAGTCACATCTGTTTTACATGCAGCTCTTGACACCTACATTTGCAGCATTTAACCTGTTGCTAAATCAGGATAAATTGTTTCAGAAAACTCTGCAGCCAGTACATGAAGGGGACACACTTTGTCTGTTTGTTCAGTAATCATTATATATAAGTAATAACTGACTCTTTAAACTTAGAGTTCAAGAAAGCCTGATTAATTCATTCATTCAACCTTTATTTAGTCAGGTAAATCTTTTGAACCTCATGGGCTCATTTACGAAAGCGACCTGCTAAAACTAAAGAACAATGAACAGCAGTGATAGAATTTCATTAAACAATAAACAAACAAACAATAAACAATAGAAAACAAAAAGAGAGAAAAAAACAAAAGATTTTTTTTTCTTTTTTTTAACAAAGTATCAAAAAACTAGCAAAACATTATAAGGTAGACGTATAAAATCAAAGACAGGAACAAATCTGCATTGGTTTTTGCCAGGATTCCAACAGATTCTGAAAACCATTTAGAGAAGTCAAGGTCGAGAGCTTCAGATCTTTTTGTAAGATATTCCATGAAGCAGGAGCAGAATAGGAGAAGGCCCTTTTTCCAAGTTCAGTCCTCACTGACGGAACACTGCAGGTAATCATGTCCTGAGAGCGCACACTGTAGCTGCACTCACGCAAAGACATGTAGGAGGAGATGTATGAGGGCAGCAGACCAAGAAGTGATTTAAAGATGAAAATGTACCAGTGGAAGAGTCTGCGTGAGGTTAATGATGTCCAGTTAACCAGTGAATACAGGGTGCAGTGGTGGGTACGATAATCACAACCAGTTATGAATCTTAGTGCACCATGATAGACAACATCCAACATCCGCAGGGTGCTTGTAGGAGCATTCATGTAGAGAATGTCACCGTAATCAATGGAGGGAAGGAAAGTCACAGATACAAGGCGTTTCCTAACATTCAGTGTTAGACATGATCTGTTTCTGAAAAAGAAACCCAGTTTAACTTTCAATTTCTTCACTAGGTTTTCCACGTGGAGTTTAAAAGAGAGATGTGAATCGATCAGGATACCCAGATATTTATAGGAATCAACAAACTCAATAGGGACACCATTTGAAGATAAAATCAGAGGAGGATCTGCTGGAACCGCCTTCCTATTTGAAAAAAACATCCCTTTTGTTTTATCAGCATTTAGGACAAGTTTGAGACGGAACAAATCTGACTGGATGATGTCAAAAGCGGATTGTAGTAACTGGAAAGCCTTAGCTACTGTTTTAGCTCGGCAATAAACAACTGTATCATCAGCATAGAAATGTAAGGATGCATCAGGGATGCAGTGACCTACATTAGCTATGTAGATTGTAAAGAGAGTTGGTCCTAAAACTGAGCCTTGTGGTACACCATTTTTAACTGTTAAATAGCTGGAAGAAGCACCGTTATGTTGAACACATTGCCTCCGATTGGAAAGATAGTTAGAAAACCAACCGATGGTGTGATCAGAGAAACCGATTTCTGAGAGCTTATGACACAGGATGTTATGATCCACAGTGTCAAAAGCTTTAGACAGGTCTAAGAAAAGTGCAGCACAATAGTCCTTAGCATCCAATGCTTCAACAACATCATTCAGAACCTTCAGAGAAGCAGTTGTTGTGCTGTGTTTTTTCCTGAAACCAGATTGATGGAGAGGTAAGATGTTAAATGAGTCCAGATAATTTTTGATCTGAGAGTTTATCAGTTTTTCTTGAACCTTGGCTAAGATGCAGAGTTTAGAGATCGGTCGATAATTGTTCAATGAGGTGGGGTCACCTCCCTTCAGCAAAGGAAGAACAAAGGCTGTTTTCCAAGCATCCGGAATGGTGTTTTGGCTTATGGACAGATTAAAGATGTGGGTCACAGGGACTGTGATGATATGAGCAGCCAGCCTTAAGAAATAAGGTGGAAGTTCATCTGGACCTGCAGATTTTTTAGGATCAAGATCATTTAACAGTTTATTTACCTCACTGACTGAGAATGGAGAAAAAGAGAAGGTGTGATTAACAGATGGTTGGCTTGTAGGAGGGATTTGATTTGTTGAAGTTTGATTATTAGATAAAGTGGCCGATTTTCCGTTTGTAACTGTATCAAATAAAGAACTAGAAGCAACAAAATGTTTATTGAAACAGTTCAGGATCTCGTGCTTATTTGACACAGGAACAGAGTCAACAAGAAATTGTGATGGGAGGTCAGATGATTGGGGGGTGCCTGAGAGAGATTTAATGGTTTTCCAGAATTTTTTAGGATCGTTTAGATTTTTGGAGGTCTGAGATAAGAAGTAGTTACGTTTTGCAGCTTTAATGGCAGTTGTGCATTTATTCCTTAGCTGCCGAAATTTCAACCAATCAGTGTCTGAGTGTGATTTTCTTGCTGCTGCCCAAAGATGATCTCTCCAGTGCAGGAGATCAGCTAGTTCAGGAGTAAACCAGGGGCTGTCACGGCCCTTTATCCTGAACTGCCGGAAAGGAGCGTGTTTGTTTACAAAGTCAATGAAACTATCATGAAAATAGTTCCAAGCGGTGTTCACGTCATTGATTTGTAGGATACGTTGCCAATCAAAGTGGGATAGATCCCAAAGGAATGACTGTTCACAGAAACGTTTCAAATCCCTTTTTTGGATTATTCTGGGCTTAGCAGGTGGAAGTTTAGTAGATCTAAGAGCTGCTATTACGGAATGATCACTCAAAACGTTAGCAAATACACCTATACCAGGAAATTTGTGAGGTGCATTTGTGAAAAACAGATCTAAGGTGGAAGATTTTTCGGGACATTTTAAGTTTGGTCTGGTGGGAGAATCGATAAGTTGTGTTAGATTGAGAGATAGGCAACATTCCCTGAATTTATCACAGAGGGGGGTCGACTTATTCCAGTCAATGTTGAAATCTCCTGCCATAACAATCTCATTGTGTTTTAAATTTCCTATGAATTCAGTCAGGGAGGATAGAGCTTCAGGTGTTGCGGAGGGGGGACGATAACATTCATTCATTCAACCTTTATTTAGTCAGGTAAATCTTTTGAACCTCATGGGCTCATTTACGAAATGAGCCCATGAGGTTCAAAAGATTTACCTGAACAACGATTCAGCGATTGTTTTT
>JBBPBX010060134.1:10577-21537 GCA_038048925.1 Garcialebias charrua
ATATATATATATATACTGTACTGTATTAAGAAATGAAGGGGATAAGGACAAAACAAGAATAAGAAAAGCACTGCTTATATTTTTACAAAACACTAACATTAAAAGAAAAATACATGTACTGTCCAGTTATTTTAAGAGACCATGAGTGTAACTGGTAACTGGTTGAACAGAGCTGCTTCTAGCCTCCTCACTGCCATTGTATTATTACAGTATTTGGGTACCGTATTATGTGGGTTGTGCAGTGGCGACTCCGCTTCTCAGAAACATCCAGGCTGGATATTGTGCGCTGAGAATGTGCGAGCAATGCGCAATTGCGCATGCGCACAGCTTAGAGGGAGCATTGGTTATGATTCTTTTGAATCACTGTCCCCCAGTCTTTCTCATCCAAAATGGAAATCAGAAAAGCCACTTCTACTAGTTGTTTTATATTGTCCACTTACTCTCAGTTTTTGTCCAAATTCTCAGAATTCTTAACTGACTTACTACTAAATACTGATAAAATCATCATAATGGGTGATTTCAATATTCATGTAGACGTTGAAAGTGATAGCTTAAGCATAGTCTTTAATAATTTAATAGAGTAATTTGGTTTTATCCAAAACGTCCGCACATCTACTTATTCTTATCATCACACCCTTGACTTAGTTCTGACCTATGGCATAGAGATTAAGGACTTAGTAATAGTTAATCAAAATCCTATTCTGTCCAACCATTTTGTAATAACCTTTGAGTTTACATTAAATGACTACACAGTCACTGAGTAAATTTCATCTTAGCAGGTGCTTATCAGAAAACGCTGTAACCAAATTTAAACAATCTCTTCCATCAATGTTTTCCTCTGTCTTGCAGAGTAATGCATCAGAGAACAGTGACTTAGATCATCTAGTTGATCATTTTACAACTTCCATGCAAACTTCACTTGATAAAATTGCTCCACTGAAAAATAAAGTAATCAATCAAAGGAAACTGGCTCCTTGGTTCATTTCTGAGTTACATACTTTAAAGCACAGACCACAGGGTCATCTCCCTGGAAGTGCCTTCATCTTCGCCTGCTTCAAACCCAAAACGACCCATCCAGTTCCGTGACCTTAAAAACATTTCCCTGATGATCTGTCTGCTGATCTTCACACCCTGACCGCTGTCAATCATCCTTCTGCAGATGACTCTGTGGATTACTACAACCAATCTCTTCGGGAGCTCCTGGACCTACACGCCCCCTTGAAGACAAGACTGGTGTCTTTCTCGCGTTCAGCCCCTTGGTACACTGATGAGCTGCGCAAGATGAAGGCAACTGGCCGTGCTATTGAGAGACGTGTAAAATCATCTGGTCTCTCTGTGCATAAGCAGGCATATAAAGAACATCAGAAAGCGTACGCCTATTCTCTTAAAGAAGCACGCTCCAAATATTATTCTAACATCATCAACACCTGCCCTGGAAACTCTAAACAGCTTTTCTCCACAATAACTCGTCTGCTTAATCCCATTAAACAAACTCTTGAGGACTCTGCTCAAAAATGCGACCTGTTTCTTTCGTCTTTTAAAACCAAAGTTGACACTATCAGATCTCAGCTCCACAACCTCCCTGTTCTCAGTGTGCCACCTACCCGTCTGCATTCTGGGACCCTAAACAGCTTTGACGAAGTTGTTCAGAGTGAGGTGGAGGCCATCATCAAGAAAATGAAGCCTTCATCCTGCGCCCTGGATCCTTTCCCCTCGTCTCTCATAAAAACCAATCACTCTGCAATAGGCCCACTAATCACTCAAATAATAAATCAGTCTCTACAATCTGGTCATGTTCCACTGCCTCTAAAAACTGCCATCATTAGGCCTCTTCTGAAAAAATCTAATTTGGATCCCGACATTTTTTCTAATTACCGCCCAATTTCACACCTCCCTTTTCTGTCTAAAGTGCTGGAAAAAGCTGTTGCTGCTCAGCTGCAGGACCACCTACAACAACACTCCCTGTATGAGAAGTTCCAGTCTGGATTCAGGGCAGCTCACAGTACAGAGACTGCATTGCTGAGGGTTACCAATGATGTCCTCTTGGCTGCTGACACTGGCTCTCCCTCCATCCTTGTCCTCCTTGACCTCACTGCAGCCTTCGACACTGTGGACCATAGTATCCTCCTCCACCGTCTTCATGTGGAGGTCGGTCTCTGCGACACCGTCCTGGACTGGTTCAAATCTTTCCTCTCCAATAGGCTGGAATGTGTTAGTCTTGGCAGCGCCACGTCCCAGACAGTCTGTGTCTCCTGTGGTGTCCCTCAGGGGTCAGTTCTGGGGCCCCTGCTGTTTTCCCTTTACATGCTGCCTTTAGGTCAAATTATTAATCAGTTCAACATTTCTTTTCACTGTTATGCCGACGATACACAGCTTTACATCAGGACTGGAGCATCCTCATCTTCCACCTTGTCATCTCCATCTTCACTCACTGCCCTCTCTGCCTGCCTGGAGGCAATTAGGGCATGGATGAATCAGAACTTTCTTCAATTAAACTGCTCCAAGACTGAGGCCATACTGATTGGCACCCCTCACCAGGTACAAACATCTACTATAACAACAATTTCCTTTTCTGGACAAGTCATCCCCCTCTCCACCTCTGTTACTAATCTTGGAATAAAAATGGACTCCAATCTTACATTTGAAAATCACATTAAGCATCTGTTTAAAACTTGCTTCTTCCATCTTCGAAACATCTCCAGACTTCGCCCATCCCTAACTTTTTCCGATGCTGAGAAGCTCGTCCATGCTTTTGTCTCCTCCAGGCTCGACTACTGCAACTCCCTGTTTATTGGAATCCCTGGCAAAAACCTTCAGAAACTTCAATATATTCAAAACAGTGCAGCAAGGATCTTGTTGAGAGTTCGTAAATTTGAACATATTACGCCCATTCTCCATAACCTTCATTGGCTTCCTGTCGCCTACAGAATTCAGTACAAAACTGCTCTCATTACACATCAATGCTTACATGGAGCTTCACCAGATTATCTGAAGGATATTCTTATTCCATACTCATCCACCCGGTCGCTGCGGTCACAGAACAGTAATCTCCTTCACATTCCGAGAACCAAATTAAGGACCATGGGAGACCGGGCTTTCAGTGTGGCTGCCCCCCGCCTGTGGAACTCTCTTCCTGACTGTCTGAGAGCCCCACAGTCTGTGGTTGACTTTAAGAGCGGCTTGAAGACCTTTCTTTTCAACCGAGCATACTCTACCTCCTCATGATTCTACTTTTGATCTTAGTTGATACTGTTATTGATTTTACTTGTTTTATTACTTGTTTTATTGACATTTAATTCTGTTGCACTTTGTAGCACTTTGAGATTTTCATTAATGAAAAGTGCGTTATAAATTGAATTCATTATTATTATTATAATAAAGCAGGCATCTAGAAACCAGGGGCCTCATGTACAAAGACTTGCGTGGATTTCTTACTGAAAAGTGCCGCACGGTCAAATCCAGAAATCTGCCTACGCACAAAAAAATCCAGATGTATCAAACTGTGCGTACACCGGAATCCACGCACATTCCTTTTGTACATCACAATCAACGTGGAAATGAGCGCACGTGAGACACCTCCCCTGACACGCCTTCATTTACATATGTTAAACAGATGCAAATTACTTCCTGCATGTGTGAAGGACATGTTTGTTTGATCCCTGCGCGATCAGAAATGATTTCTAGATTCAGGAAAATAATGAATTTAATATAATATGAGTGAGGAAAATAATCCTAAGTAAGAATAGTAATAAAATGTGTTTATCACGCAAAGAACGAGTGATTGTGTGTCGGTATTTGTGTGTGCGTGCACCCTGCTTTGGTGCGCAACCGGCTTATCCATTCATTCTGAGTGAAAATATTAACTTTGCGCACGAGTTTATTTACCATAATTACTGTAAACACAGAGGAACTTGGATGTTTGGTTGAACATAGATCTTTGTTCATTTAATAGCTGATATGAAGAAACGAGTCTGTGCGTCTCAGTGGAGAGTTTTCATGACATGACGTGATGTTGGAGTCTCTAAACGCTGCGCGCAGCGCGCGCCGCAGCCTTGTGCGCATCTGTTTGTCTGTGAAGCTTTCACTCTCCTACAAGTTATATATGGTGTACTTTCACGTGTCATTTTGGAGAAATCTACAATAAACGCAGATTATTAAACACCTCCACTGCCGTGTAACACCGGCGAGGGTGCGCGCGCTCCAAACCGCGACCACTCAGCCTTTGGAATCATATGGATGAGACCATTCTATGATCCGGCTTTGTGTGGACTGGAATGGCACAGTCCCGATCGACCTGCCAGCTCCCTCTGGAAAGCTCGGGAACAGTTTGATCGCTGCTTCTGCACGCGTTGTGCATGCATGCGTTGTGCTCCAGAGCGCAGTGCCAAAATGAAAAAGGATTATTCCTGAAAACGGCTGATAAGCCATATCATAGATCAGAAACTTATATCTGTTTATAAATAAATGATCTGCGTGTTACACTATGTATTATATCCTCCAGTAAGGCTGAATCCGTTCCTGTCAAATGTATTTTTTGCACAACTTTGCGCGTCCTTTATTTGCGTCCATGTGGATGTAATAATTGTTATCATGTGTGTTTGGTGGGAATATTAATCATTTTCACATCATGAACAGTTAATAATAATAATAATAATAATAATAATAATAATAATGAATTCAATTTATAACGCACTTTTCATTAATGAAAATCTCAAAGTGCTACAAGGTGCAACATAATTGAATGTCAATAAAACAAATAATAAAACAATTAAAATCAACAACAGTATCAGCTAAGATCAAAAGTAGAATCATGAGGAGTATAGTATGCTCGGTTGAAAAGAAAGGTCTTCAAGCCGCTCTTAAAGTCAACCACAGACTGTGGGGCTTCAGTTTCTCTGAATCACCTGTAAGTGTCGCCAAAGGAACAAGAACCACAGAAACGTGCGTACGCGTGCTCGGGAGCTGGCGTGGAAATGTACCTGGATGCGCACATATTCACGTTCAGTTCAGTTTTGATACATACGGGGTTTTGCGTGGATAGTGACGTAAGCAAGTTTTTTGTGCGCACGCACGGTTGATACATGAGGCAGAGAAAATGGTGCGCACTGTATTCAGTTTATTTATATAGCACCAAATCACAACAAAGTTGTCTCAGGGCACTTTACAGGAACATTTACATAGAAAAGCCAATTAGTAAAGTTCTCTATCTAAGGAATCCAACAGACAAGTTGAATATTGGCTTTGTCGCAGTCTCCCATCCTGAGCAAGCACAGTGGCAACAGTGGAAAGGAAAAACTCCCTTTTAAAAGGAAGAAACCTCCAGCAGAACCAGGCTCAGGACAAGCGGCCATCTGCTTTGACCGGCTGGTTGAGAGGAAAGGAGAGACAAACGAACACAGAATGGTCGGTCCAGATATAGGTTACTAATTTTGAAGAATTTTATTTAACTTATTTAAGTAACTTGGAAAGATAGTCTGCTAACATATAAAAAAGCTCTCCATAAAGTTAGAACTGTATATTACTCATCTTTAATAGATGAGAATAAAAACAACCCTAGGTTTCTGTTTATTATGCTTGCTAGACTAATTAAAAGTCCCATCTCTGTTGAACCATGTATCCCTACAACTATAAGTAGTGATGACTTCATGAGATTTGTTACAAATAAAATTATTTCAATTAAAGAGAAAATTCAAACCATCCTTCCATCTACTACACTTAGTCCTCTGCCAAATGAGACAACTTTAAGAATTTCACTAGAGCCTGATTTGTGTTTGGACTGTTTTTGTCCTGTTGAGCTCTCCGAATTGTCAAAAATAATAACCTCATCCAATCCATCCACATGTCTGCTAGATCTCATCCCAACCAGGTTGTTTAAAGAGGTATTTCCCCTAATTAATGTCCACATTTTGAATCTACTTAGTTTGTCTTTAATGAATGGTTACGTACCACAGCGCTTTAAGGGTGCTGTAATTAAACCTTTACTTAAGAAGTCTGACCTTGTCTGGCCAATTATAGACCTATATCTAAAAAAAATTCGTTGATGCATTTGTCACCTCTAGACTGGACTATTGCAATGGTTTATTATCTGGGTGTCCAAACACTTCTTTAAAAAGTCTTCAGTTGATCAAAATGCTGCTGCCAGAGTCTTAACTGGAGTTAGTAGGAGAAATCATATCTCTCCAGTTTTAGTTTCTCTCCATTGGCTCCATGTCAAATCCAGAATAGACCCACGGCCATTCATGCAACGTCGTCCGTGTTTAAAGGTTCACTATCAACAACTTAACAAAAATAATTACGGTAGCTAAAATCTTAAACCCAAAACTTTATGTGAATTTTATGTAAACTTTATGCTGACACCTTGTTGTCACAAATCACTCCTGAAATTTTTCGCCATCCACTACTCCATCCACTTTCCACCCTGCCTGGACTCTCCTTTTCACCTCTTTACCACATTCCCCATTTTCCTGGACAGTGGACCCCAAGTACTTGAAGTCCTGCACCTTTGTGACCTCTGCTCCTTGTAGCCTCACTGTTCCACTGGCCTCCCTCTCATTCACACACATGTACTCTGTCTTACCACGGCTGGCTTTCATTCCTCTTCTTTCAAATGCATACCTCCACCTCTCCAAGTTCTCTTCCACCTGTTCCTTGTTCTCACCACAGATAACAATGTCATCTGCAAACGTCATAGTCCATGGGAATTCCTGCCTGACCTCATCTGTTAGTCGGTCCATCACCAGAGCAAACAAGAAGGGGCTCAGAGCCGATCCTTGATGCAATCCTACCTCCACCTTGAAGCTATCTGTCACTCCTACAGCATCTCACCACAGTCATGCTGTCCTCATACATGTCCTGTACCAGTCTAACATACTTTTCTGCCACTCCAGTTTTCCTCATGCAATACCACACCTTCTCCCTCTGCACCCTGTCATATGCTTTTTCTAAATCCACAAAGACACAATGGAGTTCTTTCTGACCCTCTCAGTACTTCTCCATCAGCATTCTCAAAGCAAAAATGGTGTATGTGGTGCTCTTTCTTGGCATGAAACCAGCAGTGGCCGCCACTAGAGGGCGCCGCCCCTCCTTGGAACTGCAGCTCTTCACCATTTGAAGATTAAATTTTTTTTTTAATAAAAATGAAATAATAAAATTAAAACATTTTGAAATGTATGCATATATGTTTTTAGTTGTAAAGGATAAATATTTTATGAGTAATGATTGTTTGTTTCAAAAAACGTTTTCTGATTGTGACGTACTTCCGGTTCCCCGCTGGGCGCCGCCTACGGCTTTTCCATTGAATCTAATTATAACTAGCGCTAGCGCATGCGCAGTTTATGTCCCATCTGTCCAAAACTATTGGACTGTACAGGTCGCATTTTCCGTCGCCCTCGAGCCTGGACTCGTCTCGTGATCGCTGCGTTCGCCAGCGTGTTTCCGGTTTGACTGCCGAGGAGGGAGGGGGAGTGGGGGACTCTCTGTTTACACAGTCAGAGCTGATCACACGCAACTAGCGACGTTGAACAGCAGTAATTATTAATGGTGCCTTTCTACACAGGTAAGCAAGTAATAATTAGTGAGTTGTTTAATAAGCGCACATGAGCAAAGTTTGAGCTGATCTCATCTGTGTGCGTGACGTGGTGTCGTGTGTTGCTGTCAGTCACACAGTAGCTAGCTACTAGCTGTGCTTATGAACGTTGTGGTGTTTCTTTATCTAATGCTTATTACTATTCCTGACTGATATGGCTCTCAACTAGATGTTACAAAAGTGTTTTCTAAACGTTATGTGTTTAATATTATGATTATCAGGTGTTTATGTATTAATATTTTGATTATCAGATGTTCGTGTGTTAATGATTGTCAGTTGTTTATGTGTTAATGTTATGATTATCAGATGTTCATGTGTTGTGTTAATATTATGAATATCAGATGTTCATGTGTTAATATTATGATTATCAGATGTTCATGTTTTTAACTCAAGCTTGTGTACAAAAGTTGAGCTGAAGTCAAACCTGTTAAATATCAGACAATATAAACTTTTATATTCACCAGATGTCTGCTATATCAATCAATCACCTTTATTTTTCCAGGTAGAGTCCGTTGAGATGGAGATCTCTTTTACAAGGGTGACCTGGTCAAGTGGTCAGCAGCACACGTCACATGGTAATTGACAATAAGCATTTGCATTTACCAACAAAGATGGTTTTATGAACCTGTTTGTAGCAGCCCTTAAACATTTTTCTTCCACTGTACAGGAGGACATGGCAGGAGGTGATGATGAGGGGATCCTCTGGTCCAGCCTGGATGTTTCTGAGAAGTGGAGTCGCCACCGCACAACCCACATAATACGGTACCCAAATACTGTAATAATACAATAGCAGTGAGGAGGCTAGAAGCAGCTCTGTTCAACCAGTTACCAGTTACACTCATGGTCTCTTAAAATAACTGGACAGTACATGTATTTTTCTTTTAATGTTAGTGTTTTGTAAAAATATAAGCAGTGCTTTTCTTATTCTTGTCCTTATCCCCTTCATTTCTTAATACAGTATATATATATATATATATATATATATATATATATATATATATATATAGCCCCCCCTGGTGAAAATGTCACGAGCCGCCACTGCATGAAACCATACTGTTGCTCACAGATAGTCACCTCTTGTCCAAGTCTTGCTTCCACAACTCTCTCCCAGATCTTCATCGTGTGGCTCATCAACTTAATTCCTCTGTAATGCTACAACTCTGTACATCACCCTTGTTCTATGGGCACCAGCACACTTCTTTTCCATTCCTCAGGCATTTTCTCACCATCAAATACTTTGTATTCCATTGAATATTTGAGTCAAAAACCTCACTGCCATCTCTCCAAGACATTTCCAAACCTCCACTGGTATGGCATCAGGTCCTACTGCCTTCCCCTTCTTCATTCTTTTCAGAAATTTCCGGACATCACCCTCACTACCTTTCCATTTCCTGTTCCACAGTTTCTATGGACTCTACTCTTCTTTCTCTTTCCTTCTCTTCATTCATTAGCTCCTCAAAGTATGCCTTCCATCTTCCTGACACACTCTCCTCACTTGTTAGAACATTACCATTCCTATCTTTAATAAGCCTAACCTGCTGCACATCCTTTCCAGCCTGATCCCTCTGTCTTCCCTTAGCAAAAAGTAGTATATTTAAGTATACTTCAAGTATACCTTTTAGGTACTTATGTGACTTGAAGTATACTTTTTAAGTACTTATCTGAAATATACTAAAAATACGTTTATTTAAGTATACTAAGAGTATACTTATTTTATACTTTAAAATAAGGCTGTGATTTAATCTGACTTGAAGTATACTTTTTATGTACTTGTCTGAGATATACTAAAAATAAGTTTATTTAAGTGTACTAAGAGTATACTCATTTTATACTTTAAAATAAGGCTGTGTACTTGAAGTTTAGTTTTTATGAACTACATTAGATACTATTAAGAATGCATTTTAATACATTTCCTCAATCCTTTTTTATTTATTTTTTACAAATTTAATTACCTTATTATTTATTAAAGAATATCATTATATTGTTATTATTATTATTATTATTATTATTATTGAGCATGCATCAGGGTATTATTATTATCATCATCATCATCATCATCATCATCATCATCTTCATTATTATTATTAGTATCATTATTGAATTTTTAGTTTATTTTTATTATTATTATTATTTTTTCTGTCTATTATCCAAATCCACACTCCAGTCCAGTTGGTGGCGGTAATGCGCTTAAAATAAGTTCGCCAACCGCCCATAATCTCAATAGAAGAAGAAGAAGAAGAACGCGACTCTTGCTTTGCGCGCTTCGTTCAAATGTAGCTACTTCCTGTTCAGCTGTCGGACAAGAAGCTCTTGTTGTCTCTGACTCAGCGCTCGTAAAACTTGCTTTTTATTAGACGTCGACTGGTCTGGACGACGACTGGACATTCAGTTGGAAATTGAAGGTAATCGGTTCTGTTTTGTTTATTTGCTAGATGTTTTTTGTTCAATTGAATTAACAAAACCTGCTGTGGCTATAAGCTAAGCTAACGGTAAGCTAACGAGCTAAAACTGGTGTGTTATGTTGCTGAGGTAGATGAATTGAGGCAAGTAAAACACTGCACGTTAGAATATGTTATTCTAGCGTTTAAATAACCCATATATGCTACGAGTTTTTTTTTTTTTGAGCTTGCTTCAAGTTTCTGGATGTTTTTTTAAAGAGACAAGGCCCCGCATCCACGCAAGCATGTTTGCGTCACATCTCTGTGAACACACATGCGCTTACTAGCCAGCAGTGGTGGGATGTAACTAAGTACAAATACTTTGTTACTGTACTTAAGTATATTTTTCATGTATCTGTACTTTACTTAAGTAGAATTAAATGTGTGTACTTTTACTGCACTACATTTTACATGAAGTATCTGTACTTTCTACTACACTACATTTCTATAATGTGTTGAGTTACAAGTTACATTCACGTTGCAACTTTTTGATTTGTCGTTAGTTTGAAAGTAACTGATGTTGAGAGGGGAGTTGGGCCACTGAATTACTGCAAAGTGGACAGGTAACATTAGACCTGCCTTCAAGAAGAGCTGGACCGATGATGTATATTCTTGTGTATAAGTCATTTAGCTGGGAGCACCCACAGCACCACTAACACACACAAAATGGATTCCACCACAAAGATTCATCCAGAAGATACAAAACACCCATGGCTTTATTGAAATATTATTGGAAGACTATTGAAATATTATTGAAAGACTATTGAAAGACTGTTCAGTACAGCAGGACAGATTCTCTCTCCCTAAAGAGCTAGACATGGACTCAAAAACTTTGAAAACCAACTTCTTCTGAACTTGAACAAGAAATTCTTGCTGCAATATTAAAATGTGTCAGTTCATGGGATGTTAGGAGACAAGAGATTTCTCCAAATGTCTC
>JBBPBX010060135.1:0-21537 GCA_038048925.1 Garcialebias charrua
GTAACGTGACCGTGAGGGGCGGTTTCTCCGTGACTTGACAGACAGCTGAGCTCGACCTTTCTGGATGCTGTTGTCTAGCAGCTCGGTCTCTGGGATGGCCTCGTTCAGGTCTGAAACACACACGGAACCACGTTTGATTCTGTTTGTGTTCTGGTTCTGCTGGGTGTGCCCAGATGTTTCCTTCAGGAGTGGAAGAAGGTTGGAGGCTCGTGATGAAGAGGAGGAGGTGGTGAGTTTCAGCAAACCTTCATCACCCTGGTTCCTGTCACTATATGGCTGATGATGAATTACTGGTGTGACGCTACAGAGAATGAACGACCAGAAAGTTCATGAAACTGAATTATTCTTAGAAGTTCTGGAGGGAACAAAGATTGTGAAGATTCTAATGGTTCTGAAGGTTCTAACATACCATGAAAAACTCTGAGGAGAAGGAACTGTAGGATGGATGATGGATTAACGAGCTCCTCTTCCACCCACTCAACCCATCAAAGCTGCATGAAATATTAAGCATGGTGACCGACAAACACACACACACACATACACACACACACACACACACACACACACACACACACACACACACACACACACACACACATACACACAGCTCTGATAATTGTTGCTTCTTTTCATATTTTATAATTTATTTATAACAGCTTGCCGATCAGACAAATATAGTTAACTATTATTAAAGTGTAAATTTTATTAAAAAGTTACAACACTTGGCCCACAGGAAGTGAGCCCCTCAGTGTTTGAGACTCTTATTTTGAAGGATTTAAACAAGGTGTCTGAGGAAGAAACTCAATAAAGTTTAATCCTAAAATTAAAAAATTTAAAAAACATTTCCTCTCATCTTTGTCTCTGAGTATCTCTTAGATGTCTCATTTCTGTGTTCTGCTGTGTGTCCCCCCTGTGGACAACTGCTTCTCCTCCCCTCTCACATTTGATAGAGGTGTATTCCCCACAGGGGGACGGAGTTGGGGGAGGAAAAGGTAAAAGGAGGAAGGAGGAGGAGAAGAAATGAGGACACTTCACCTGGAGGACAGCGAGTCGTTGACAGCAGAGGACGAGAGGAGGACACTTCACCTGGAGGAAAATCTGAATCAGCTGATGGAAACTGATTTATTTTGAAACAAACAGGAAACAGATTTTAAAGACCAGTGGCTTGTTGTGTGGTGTGTGTGTGTGTCTTTGTTTATGTTACTTTGTAAGGCCCACTTTTCCAACTTATACACTGTGAGGGCCAACTGCTCCTTATGGGGCCCAAAGCCCGGGCCCCATAAGAAGAAGTGCCGTAGGTGGGTTAGGGGTTAGGTTTAGGGTAAAGGTCAGGGTTAGGCTATAGAAATTAATGAAAAATTGGAGGAATTAATGGAAGTCAACGCAAAGTCCCCATAAAGATAGCAAAACAAACTTCTCTGTGTGTGTGTGTGTGTGTGTACAGGTGTTTCCAGGTGCCAAACTCACCAAACACGCTGTCCGTGTCGTCCAGTTCTGCAGACATGACTCAAAGTTTCTCTGTTCAAAGACAGAAAACAGAACCACTTCAGACCGGATCCGTTTCATCACTCTGCACCCTGTGGGATCATAGTGCTGCACGTCTGGTGTTAAGTACTTTGTAAAGAATTTGCAGGAAGTTTGGGCTTTCTGGGCCCCTGACATTCTGGTGGTCCTCGCTGACCCGGTGCTTGAGAACCCAGCTAAGTGGGGTTCGGCCCGTTCAGAACCTGGTCACCGCTGGTTCCATCTATTCTTAGAAGTCTCTATGCGACATTAAAACATTTCCTTGGCATGTTTTGTTGTTGAATGTCTGGATTTCTGTTTGATTACTTTGGTTTATTTTTCTTGGTTGTTTTGTTGCTGTATGTTGTCATGTTATTGTCATGTTGTCATGCTGTTGACATGTTGTTTTCATGTTGTTGACATGTTGTTTTGATGTTGTCATGTTGATGACATGTTGTTGTCATGTTGTTGACATGTTGTTGACATGTTGTTTTCATGTTGTTGACAGGCTGTTGTCATGTTGTTGACAGGCTGTTGTCATGTTGTCACTTTGTCATTTTGTTTAGTCTCTTTGTCATGTTCTTGACATGTTGTTGTCATGTTGTTGTTATTATGTTGTCATGTTGTTTTGTCTCATTGTCATGTTGTTGACAAGTGTTTTTATGATGTTGTCATATTGTCATGTTGTTGTCATGTTGTTGACATGTTGTTGTCATGTTATTTTGTCTCATTGTCATGTTCTTCACATGTTGTTGTTATGATGTTGTCATGTTGTTTTGTGTAATTTCCATGTTGTTTTCTGCCATTGTCATGTTGTTGACAAGTGTTTTTATGATGTTGTCTTGTTGTCATGTTGTTGTTGTCATGTTTTTACATGTTGTTGTCATGTTGTTGTTATGATGTCATGTTGTTTTGTGCCATTGTCATGTTGTTATGATGTTGTCATGTTGTTGTCATGTTGTTTTGTGTCATTGTCATGTTGATGTAATGTTGTTTTGTGTCATTGTCATGTTGTTGACAAGTGGTTGTTATGATGTTGTCATGTTGTTGTCATGTTGTTTTGTATCATTGTCATGTTGTTGTCATGCTGTTTAGTGTCATTGCCATGTTGTCATGTTGTTTTGTATCATTGTCATGTTGTTGTCATGCTGTTTAGTGTCATTGCCATGTTTTCATGTTGTTTTGTGTCATTTTAGCCTCCTCTTCGCTACATCTCCATGTACCCTCTGCCCGCCTCTCCACCGTGGGGAGCAGGGCCTTCACCTGCTCTGCCCCTCACCTCTGGAACGCTCTACCGCCAGACCTTCGAAACACCACTTCCCTTTCTCTGTTCAAGACTGCTCTGAAAACACATCTCTTTAGACTAGCTTATCATTAACTTTACTAAATGTATTTTATATTCTTTTGTATTTTATATTCTTTATTTATTTTATATTTCAATTTGTTCCTGCTGATGTTTCAACTGTGTTTGTTTGTTTTTACACAATCTCTGTGATATGTTTCTTGCTGTGAAGTGTCCTTGGGTGTCCTGAAAGGCGCTTTTAAATAAAATGATTATTATTATTATTATTATTATTATTATTATTATTATTATTATTGTCATGCTGTTGTTATATTGTTGTCATGTTGTTGTTATGATACTGTCATGTTGTTTTGTGTCATTGTCATATAACTTGTCATGTTTTGTAATTTTCATGTCAATGTCATATTGTTGACATGTTGTTGTTCTGATGTTGTCATGTTGTCATGCTCTCATGTTGTTGTCATGTTGTTCTATTTCGTGTAAGCTCCACCCTTTAAAAGCTGCGCTTATTGGGTTTTACCCACGCTTCGCGCCTTTTTACTGAAAAATTTCTAGTCCACGCCCATCTGTTGTTGGGCCATGCCCGGTCCTTCATAAAAGCCACCTGGACCGAGGCTCTGATCCCGTTTTTCTTCAGCGAGCGCCAAGATAACTGGAATTTCTACTACCAACATGACCTCAGCGATGACAACTATCAAGATGTGCCCCGTGTGCCGACGGGCATCATCCTGTCAACGGACCCGCACGCTATGTGCGAGGGCTGACTCGGGGCTGCTCACGCCTGATGAGCCTTTGAACCCGGTTTCTTCTGTCTGGCCTGTGCGGAAGAGAAACTGCGCCGGTTCAACCTCTTCCCCCTCCCAGGGGGAGAGTGTCAGCCGAGGGGGGACATATCCATCGTGGAGCTGATGGAGGAGATGGTAGAGAACACGCCCCCCCTCTACGGAGACAGCGAGCGGACGCGATTCGGCCTCGCTTTATGGAGGCTCCGAGCCGCCCTCACCGTTCCTCACAAGAGCTGAGAGAGCTAGCCACCATGCTCCAACCTGTCTGAAGGAAGGTACGGAGCCGGTCTTGTCTCCAAACGAGGGAGCTACTAGCACCCGAGGTCCAGCCTGCTTCGGAGGTCTGGACCCGGTGCAACCTCCGCGTTCCACGGCCGGATTGACGTACAGTCGGGCATCCTCCCCAGACGCTGTGCAGCCCACGACACCTCCACTGGACGCCCAGAGTGCACACACCAACCTGCTCCACGTCCTCCCCAACATCATCGGAAGGGCGGCGAAAGTCTGCGGTTTGGAGGTCCCTGTGACAGAGTCTTTTTTTTTTTTTTTTTTTTTTTTCCATTTATAGATGGCCTCCCTTCACACCTTATAGCCATCCTCTCACTCCAATATGTATTTTTTTTTTAATAGAGAGAAAGAAAGAAAAGAGAAAGTGAGACAACAAAACAACAATTGTCCACAGAAAGAGCACAAGGCAAACACACCAAACCTCCGTCCACAATCCTGCAAAGCACATGACAGAACACAACAACGAAACATACAAGCATAAAGACTGATAATATTCATGACCTTGCAAAAGATTTCTATAAATACACATACCCATACCTACAAATATATATACAATATACATACATATATACTTATATTCATTTATATACCCATCTACATACATCTACTATACATCCCTGCATCCATTTGTGTGTGGTTGTGAGCATGCATAAGTGAATAAGGTTCCTCCAATAGAACATTTAGTAGCGACTGTGAAGCATCAGAGACCCGTCCCCCCAAAGCCCGAGACAGACGAAGGGGCGATCAAAGCCCAAGACCCCAGGAAGGACCCCGAGCCCAGAGTCCCCAGGACCACCCGAACAGGACGAGCCACTCGTCCACTCCCCAGATCCGACCAAGTGGAAGAACCGGACGAACCCCACCAGGGACCACACACAATGACCCCCCGGGGTCAACAGCGACAATACACAGGCCCCCGCCGGAGCCCGCTGCCCCGACGTAGCCCCAGGGCCGGTCACCCCAGAGTGCACACACCAACCTGCTCCACGTCCTCCCCAACATCATCGGAAGGGCGGCGAAAGTCTGCGGTTTGGAGGTCCCTGTGACAGAGTCTTAGGCCGCGGTACTTCTGCTGGTGGGAAGATTCCCCCCCCCCCCGAGCCAAGCCTGTCGGCGGTGTTCAGAGTGAAACCGACCAAACACGTCGACAGGCGTATCACTCCGCCAGCCGTCAACAACCAGCTGACAGGGAAATTAACCAACAAAATCCATCAGTGCTCGTCCCAGGTGGGTGCTGCATCCAATAATATTGTGCTGCTGGTCCTCAGCATCTCAGATGAGCCGACTGATGCATCTCAGATGAGTCGACTGATGAGGGGATCGGTAAAGCAGCAGATGTAATAGCTAACTTGCGTGCAACGCTTGCTATGTGCTCGGCGCGCATCTCTGCTTGGTCCACACTTCTCCAGCGACAGATGTGGCTGAAGCTGTCCTCATCAATCCCAGAGGAGGTAAAGAAGGAGCTCCTGGAAGGTCCAGTGTCGTAGGAGGGACTGTTTGGACCATATTTTCAGCCCGTGTTCAACCAGCTCCAGTCCTCATCCGAAGCTTTGGAGCAGGTCCAGAAGCATGTCGCTCTCCCGTGGACAGAACCCTGCGCGGCTCGAGGACCGGCTTGTTGGCGTGATCAGAGCCGATCCTTCCACCTGCAGCAGAGATGGTCTTCTCCTGGTGCCACATTCGCCGTGCCTGCTTCCCCAGCAGCAGTCAGAGGACACCCGTCTCACGCATTTCAGAGAGCCGGGACCTCCCGTGACAGAGGGCGACAACAATCCTTGTGGCCGAGCCAGACTCAGGACACGAGGAAGATACTTTAAAAAATGACGGTGCACCGGAGATTTGTCTGGTAATGTATGTAGTGATTTTTGTTTAAAAAAAAAACTGTCACGGAAAACAGTGTTTTATTCACACACGTTGAATTCACCTCTCCCAGTTTTTGCGAACACATCTCCTCCTCTAAACAAAGAAGTTGACACGAAACAACACTTTAAACGTGATGAAAAGATGAAAATGAGCTGCTGCAAATGAACAGAAAACCGTTATACAGCTGCACCAGCAGGCAGTAAACTCTCAGTGAACCCGACAGCCCTGCCCCCCCGCACGGCGGCGCCCCGCGCTCTAGCAGGTGTCTGAGACTACAGAGCGGTAAGCTGTTTAAACGTTACAGAGACTCTTCTGTTGTTTCACAAACGATTAAATCACATGAGCCTGCACTGAGCAGGACTTTTTTATCTTGTCCTCATGCCAACCAAGCTGAAACAAGCACAGGTAAAAACTATGACGTAATAGCCGTTCAACAGCCCTTTCAAAACAAGCCTCCCATGGGTCATGGCGGAAAATATCCGTTGGGCGACGGTAGAGGCTCACTCATTTTCGCCTGCCAGTCAAAGCACTTAGGCTTCCCCTCTGACAACACACAGCGATACATGGCTGCAAGTCTGCACGCTAAACAAATGGTTGAAGCGAGTGATCTGCAAGTGTTACACTCTACAGTTTTCAAGAGCGTCATCAAAATTCAACGGGGTGTTAGAAACAAAGCTTACATCCCCAGAACAGGGAATAGCCCTTCAGTCAGAACTGAAGGAGCTATTATTAAAAGACGTGATCTCACAAGTCCCGTCAGGGGAGGAGGAAGCCAGTTTTTATTCAAAATACTCCCTGGTCCCAAAGAATTCAGTTGGATTGAGACTGATCCTGGATTTGTCAGTATTCAACAAATACATCATGGAGCGTCCCTTCCATATGCTCACAATAAAACGTGCGCTCCAATTTGTAACGCAGGAGGAGTGGTTCGTTTCGATCGATCTGCGAGACGCTTATTTCGATATCCCAATAATAAACAAACACCAGAGGTTCCTCAGGTTTGCGTTTCAAGGGGTGTGTTACCGGTACAAGCGCCTCCCGTTTGGGTATGCGGTGCCCCCCCCCCGCACCTTTTCAAAGTGCATTGAGGGGGCACTGCATCCACTGAGATCAAAGGGCATGAGAATTATTTTTTACTTAGACGACCTCCTGCTGTTATGTCACTCGAAGAAGGAAGCACAAACACAAACAGCTGTCCTGGTGAGACACCTATGTCATGTGGGCTTCACCATAAATTAGAAAAAGAGTTCTGTCACCCCATCCCAGCAAATAACATTCCTAGGGGTGGACCTCTGTTCAATCAGCATGACAGCTGTCCTGTCGGATCAGAGGAGAGAATCTCTGATGTCACTACTTCAGTGCGTTCAGTCCCACAAGACAGTGCCAGCGCTAACAATAATGAAATTATTGGGAATGATGGCTACTGCATACACAGTAGTCCCATTAGGCTTACTGCACATGTGCAGGCTGCAAAGGTGGTACAATCGTTTAAAGATCAATACAGTACATCACAAACAACGCCGGGTCACGGTTCCATCCTCGGTGGAGGTATGCCTAAATTACTGGGGGAACCCCACTTCCTAAACGGAGGGAGTCCCCCTCGGCAAAGTGATGTCACTGACGTCAATATTTACAGATGCGTCCCTTGCCAGATAGGGCAGGACCTGCCTGTCACAGTCAGTGGGTGGGGCGTGGCCAGCCGGCCCGTCCCTTCACATAAATGTTCTGGAGCTTCTGACAGTCTACAAAGTCCTCAAACACTTTGTACACCTGATCCAGGACCACCATGTGTTGGTGCACACCGATAACAGGGCCGCAGCGGCATACATCAACCGCCAGGGCGGGGTACGTTCAGCCCAGCTGCTGAACACAGCCAGAAAACTGCTCTACTGGGCAAGTTCACACCTCAAGTTGCTAAAAGCGATGTATATCCCCGGCGTGCTAAACAGAGGAGCAGCTATTATGTCCAGAGGAGGTCCACTGGACAGGGGCTGGATGATTCACCCGGACCTAATCTCACAAATCTGGAGCAGGTTCGGGAAGGCGGAAGTGGACCTAATGGCTACTCGGGAGAACTCTTAGTGCCCTCTGTTCTTCTCCCTGAGCCCTCAGGACACTCCCCCGCTGGGATTAAACACGTTTGCTCACAAACCATGGCCCAGAACGCTGATTTATACCTTTCCTCCAGTTCCCCTGTTACCAGCTCTGCTAGAGAGGGTGGGAGAGGAAAAAGTATCAAAGATCCTGATCCTTCCGGAGTGCCCGAATGCACCATGGTTTCCGGTGCTGCAACAGTTAACCAGTCGCTCCTAGAAACTGCATTGGAGAGACGATGCTCTCCTACAGGCAGGGGGAGCAATCAGGAGCTTTCCTGTAATAGGCCAACATCTGCTGGCCTGGTTGTTGAACGTGAACGTTTAGAAAATCTTGGTTTTTCTAAGGACGTTATATGCACAATCCAGGGAGCTCGTGCAAAATCCACCATGGCTGTTTATGCCTCTAAATGGGCTGCTTTTCAGCTATGGTGCTTAGGAAAACAGATGGACCCATCTTCATGTCCTCTGGGTTCCATCTTATCATATTTACAATTGTTACTGGACAGACATTTCGCCTTCAGCACAGTTAAAAACATATGCTGCATTGATTTCTTCCTGTCACGAGGGGTTCAATGATAGAACAGTGTTTAATCATCCCCTAATGAAGCATTTTCTAAAAGGTGCACATCGTCTTAGACCAATGTCATGCTCCTTGACTCCACAATGGGACTTAGTTCCTGTGCTTAACTAAAGATCCATTCGAGCCGTTGGATCAGATATCGTTGAAGTATCTCTCCTTTAAAACGGCCTTGTTATAAGCTTTGACATCAGCTAAAAGAGTAAGTGATTTGTCAGGCCTGTCCATCTCTTAAGTCAACGAATGTTTAAGATGGGATTTACATCATCTAACAATTGCTCACAGTGCACAAGCAAAATACCTGATGATTATATCCACGCACTCTGGTTCTGTCCACCCGTTCAGAGGTTCTGGGTCCAGGTACTGTATGTGAGGACTTGTCTAAATGTCTGAAATGTAATATTCCACTCTCTCCATCTATTTGCTTATTGGCTATCCTTGAAGATGTTACACTAGAAAAAATACATCTCGTGTGATCTTCACTGCCTTATGCATCGCAAAGAAAACTATACTCCTAAATTGGAAAAATAAAAATAATCTTAGCATTAATCAGTATAAAAATCTTCTGTTAGAGCATATTAGTCTTGAAACAGCATCTGCCGACACATCGGATCAATTTCTTTGGCATTCTTTGATTGGCTCCGTTACATAGTGGGGGTGGGGGGTCTGGGGTCTGGCCTTGTGAGGCACTGGGGCTGATGGGGAGGTGGTGTCTGGGTTTGGGACGCCGGGGGGTTGGGGTTGTTTGGGCAGGGAGGGCCCTGCCTTCAACCTGGGTAGGACCTGGGTGGTTCTGGGGGATGTCTGCTAAGGGCTGCATGCGGGGCCTCAGGTGGTCTGTGGCAGTGGTCATGAGTCGCTGGTCAGGGGCCCAGTTGGGCTAGGGTGGTTTCGGGGTGGGCGCTGGGGGCTTGGGGGGTCTGGGGACGTGTCATCCCCGGGCTTGGTCCTGGTGGGGGATCTTGGGCTCTGGCGGGCGGGTTGCCTGGCTTTGGGCTGACCTGCGCTCTGGTGTCCGACGCTGGCCGGGGGCCCTCAGCTCACTGGTGGGTTGGGGGTTCGAGGGATGGGGGGTTGGGGATTTGGAGGCATGCCTGGTGGTCCATGGGAGGGGGCAGGGTGACCCAGCCTGGGTGTCTAGTGTGTTATATGTTCTGAGAGTTTTTAGGATGATGGGTGGGTGTAGTATTTCTTCTGGGGTGGGGACTGGGTAGATGTCCTTGATGAAGGTCTGGGACTATGCGTGGTTGGTTGGCTGGCCCTTTCCTATGGTGAGGGCACGCTCCCGGTGCTCCCTGGCTCTGTCGTGGTTGGGCGGGCGCTCTCGGCCATGTCATCCATGTGGGATTTTGCGTCCTCTTGGGTGGCGGGATGACTGTCCCTCTCTGGTCTAGAGCTCAATGGGCATGACGGTCGGAGAGGTGTTTTGGCCTCGCTCCTTGGGTGGACCTTGGGGAACTAGGGGGACCTGTTGGGTCAGCGGGGGAGCTGACTCCCTGCGGGAGCATTTGTTCCTGCAGTTATTTTCCCCCCATCCCTCACCGCACACCTCTGCCCTCTTCATTTCAAATTTAATACATGTAGGGATTTTGAGGCTCGGGTGTACTGCAAAATTTTTACATCTGTGTTGTTCAGAACCACCTGGGACTCATTTTTTTTATACACCTTAGACATTCACTCATAAACATCCTCATAACATTCACATATAATAATAATAATAATAATAATAATAATAATAATAATGATTTCAATTTATAATGCACTTTTCATTAATAAAAATCTCAAAGTGCTACAAGGTGTAACAAAGCAAAGATCAAAATAAAACAAGTGATAAAATCATATAGGAACTTGGAGTGGGCACTATGGTTATGGGTGGCGGGATGACACTACTCTCACCTCCTGTGCCTGTGCTCACTTACAATGATGCATTTAGACAGTAAGGGCTTGGGTTAGAGTTGGGATGGAGGGGAAACTGGCATTATGCCAGCCTTTGCTCCTTCTCTTTCCCTTTTAATTGCACTTTACTACAACACACTTCAACAGCACATCTGGGGGAGGGGGTGGGTGTGTCGGGGTCTAGTGTTTTTTTTTTGTTGTTGAACCCCCTTGCTCCCTGACGGCCATTCTGGGGGTGGGGTCTGGTAAAGTGGCAGACCGTCGGGTGTTGTCCTGGGCTATGGGGGGGTTCGGGGCCTGGGGGTTTGCCGTGGGCGGGGCTGGCGCGGCGCTCTCCCTGGGGCTGCTTGGGCTGGGGTGTCCTGTCCTGACGGCTGAGCGCGGGTTGGGCCGGATCTTGGATGTCGGCTCCTCTCCACCCCAGAATGAATGGGCCTATCTCCTGGGTTTGGGTGTGGACTGCCCCATGTAGGGGGCAGGTACATGTCTTGGACCTGGGGGGTATAGAGTGCGTATCGGGATTATGAATGGAATGTGTCGTTATTATATGTCTTTGAGAGAGTGAGGGTGAGGATGAGGGTGGGTTTGTGTGATTGTATCTGTGTATGAATGTCTTATTTGTCAGGCCGGGACTTAGAGTGCCCCCTTTTTGATACATCTGAGGCTACTTGGTATCGTGCTCCTGCCACGTGGCCCCATGGCGGGGTATTCCCTTGCCTGCCGGCGCGCTTGGGACCCTAGGTATCGGGGGTTGGGCACTTGGGTGTATGTCGGCTCGGCCTGGTGGCTGCCTGGTGGGGCTGGGGTCCTTTGGTCCTATCAGGCCTGGGCCTGAGGGGTGGGCGTCCCTGGTGCCCGGGCCTTGGCGCCTGGGCCTGGGGCTACGTCGGTGCAACGGGCTCCGGTGGGGTCCTGTGAGTTTGTCGCTGTTGGCCCCTGGGGGTCATTGTGTGTGGTCGCTGGTAGGGCCCTCCCGGTTCTCCCCTATGGTCGGATCTGGGGGGTGGGTGAGTGGTTCGTCCTGTTCGGGTGGCCCTGGGGGCTCTGAGCTCGGGGTCCTTCTTGGGGTCTTGGGCTCTGGTCCCCCCTTTGTCTGCCTCGGGTCTTGGGGGGCGGATCTCTGATGCTTCACGGTCACTATTGAATGTTCTATTAGAGAAGCCTTATTCATTTATGCATGCTTACAACCACACACTAATAGATGCAGGGATGCACATGCAGGTATCGTATGTAGATATGTAGATGGGTATATGACTGAATATGGATGCATATGTATGTATCATATACCATACCATACCATACCATTTTATTTATAAAGCACTTTCAACAGGAACAAGTCCACACCAAAGTGCCGTGATCAAGTTCAAGTGCTGAATATATATATATAATATATATATATATATATATATATATATATATATATATATATATATATATATATATATACAGGTAGTCCCCGAATTACGAGCGCTCTGATCTACGAGGTTCCAGACTTACGAGCTGGCGAATTTTTGGAAAAAACGCAAAAAATACTGAGTTTTCATGTGTTTTTTCACCACAGTTAGTTAGTTAAACATATGGACACACGTTTCCGATCATTTTTATGCACTCATAAGCAGTTTTTGGATGAAAATAGAGTGTTTGTAGTCGCGCTAGCGAAACCGTTCCAATTTACGAGCGAAATTCCGGATTTACGAGAGACATGGCGGCCGTTCCAAATTACGAGATTTCCGGTTTACGAGCGCCTCGTTGTAACGGATCTCGCTCGTAAATCGGGGACTACCTGTATATATATATATATATATATATATATATATATATATATATATATATATATATATATATATATATATATTTATAATAATCTATTGCAAAGTCATGAATGTTATGTGTCTTTTATGCAGATGTGTTTTGTTGCTGTGTTCTGTCATGTACTTTGCAGGATTGCAGACGGCGGTTGGGTGTGCTTGCCTTGTGCTCTTTTTGTGGATATTTGTTTTGTGGTCTTACTTTCTGTCTTTTCCATTCTTTCTATTAAAAATGTTTAAATTAAAAAAATATATATCATATTGGTGTGAAGAGGATGGCTGTGAGGTGAGAAGGGAGGCCATCTATAAAGGAGAATTTTTCTTTAGCCTTCAGCACAGTTAAAACATGCTGCAGTGATTTCTTCCTGTCACGAGGGGTCCAATGATAGAACAGTGTTTAATCCTCCCTTAATGAAGCGTTCTCTAAAAGGTGCACGTCGTCTTAGACCAATGTCACGCTCCTTGACTCCACAATGGGACTTAGTTACTGTGCTGAGTTCATTAACTAAAGATACATTCGAGCCGTTGGATCAGATACCCTTAAAGTATCTGTCCTTTAAAACAGCCTTTTTATTAGCTTTGACATCAGCTAAAAGAGTAAGTGATTTGTCAGGCCTGTCTGTCTCTCCTTCCTGTTTAAAAATTCAAGGAGATGGAAGTTCAGCTGAACTTAGGCCAAATCCTGCTTTTATTCCTAAAAACATATTGAGTTCATTCAGGTCCAGAGTCATCATGCTGGACGGGTTCTGTCTTCCGTCTCACAAAAATGCAGAGGAGAAACATCTGCACCTGCTTTGCCCAGTGCGAGCACTTAAGTGTTATGTGGTTCGCATTGCTGCAATGCGTAAATCTGACAGCTTATTTGTGCATTTCAGAGATCAGTCTAAGGGTCAACCTTTGACCTCTCAACGCTTATCACACTGGTTATGTGAGGCCATCTCACATGCCTACAGCTCTTCTGGCCTTCAGCCTCCTGAAGGAATAAAAGCTCATTCTACAAGAGGAATTGCAGCTTCTACAGCTCTGCACAGGGGAGTCTCTGTGCAGGACATCTGTTCTGCTGCATCGTGGTCATCACAGACCCCCTTCATCCGCTTTTATTTAAGAGATGTCTCCAGCCACTCACTGACACATTCTGTTCTCAGGGTAGTGGCTGAGTGATTCTCAATAAACGTATTGATGAATTGACACAGTTCTGTCTCTGTCTTTATTTGATGGTGTTGTTTTCGGTTAAACATTCCTTCAATCAGAGATTATTCTCCTTTGGTTATATCTCCTGGCCTGTTATGAATAAACATTTATTCAGTTAACATCAGGTACTGAGGTTTTGCACACCTGTTATTCAGATGCACCTTATGCTTCCATTGATGGTGCGTACTTATACTTTTTGAGGTTCTTGGCGGTTGCCAGAGTGTGTTATGGTTTCCAATCAGACCCAGTGAGGCATGGACCATATCCTGCTCTGCCTTTAAACTCAATAAGCACAGCTTTTAAAGGGCGGAGCTTACACGAAATAGAACGTTGGTTACGTATTGTAACCCCAGATTATATGAGTGTATGCGTAGCCCTTTAAAACTGGGGCCTCACTGGCTCTCAGATGGCAGAAGAAAAAGTATTGCCTTGGGAGCAGAGCCTCGGTCCAGGTGGTTTTTACGATGGACCGGGCGTGGCCCAACAACAGGTGGGCGTGGACTAGAAGTTTTTCAGTAAAAAGGCGCGAAGCGTGGGTAAAACCCAATAAGCACAGCTTTTAAAGGGCAACGCTTACACTCATAGAATCTGGGGTTACTATACGTAATCAACGTTTTTTGTCATTGGCATGTTGTTTTCATTTTGTTTTGTGTCATTGTTATGTTGTTGTGTTGTTGTCACGTTGTTGTCATGTTGTTTTGTGTCATTGTCATATTGCTGTCATGTTGTTTTGTGTCATTGTCATGTTATTGTCATGTTTTTAACATGTTGTTATTAAGATGTTGTCATGTTGTTTTGTGTCATTGGCATGTTGTTGTCATGTTGTTTTGTGTCATTGTCATGTTGTTGTTGTTCTTGTTGACATGCTTTTGTTATGTTTTTGTCATGTTAAAGTATTGTCATGTTTTTGTTGTGATGTGTTACAGTTTAACACGAGAGGACAGGAGGCAGATGTTGACTGTTGGGTGGAGAAGATGCTGACACACACATGCACACTCGCGCACGCACACACACACACACACACACACACAGTGCTGTATGAAAAGACTCACAACGTTCCAGAAGGAAAAACACAGCGTCCGATACAGAAGGACAAAGATGATGGATGGGAGAAGATGGAGGATGAAAAGGGACGTGACACAGACAGACAGAAAAACAGACAGACAGAAAAACAGACAGACAGACAACTGTTCTCACCTCTCTGTGCGTCTCCCTCTGATGTAGTCATAGCCCGTCTCCCTCTCCTCCCTCTGCCTCCAGCAGCAGCTGATAGAGGAGGACTACAACTCCCAGAGTTCCATGGGGCATGGCTCAGGCAGGACAGTGTGAGGCTGCAGCAGAGGATTCTGGGTGATGTAGTTCCCTCCTCGAAGACTCTGGCTCAGCTGCAAAGAGTCTGCTGGTGTGAATGCTGCTTCATCGCTACTCAGCAGAAACACTGCAGCCTCCAGCTGAACCAGCAGCTGCGAGGAGGGGAGGAGGGGGACGAATGGATGAAGAACACCAGTGATGAAGATGAGGGAGGGACGACATCAGCAGAGAATGATGAGACAGAAAAACCTGATGAAGCACCTGCAAAACTGCATGATTTACAGCTTCATGCAATAAAAACAAAGATATTTTCTGAAAAATTAATTAAAAAAATGTTTAAAAGTTTTTTTTTCTTTTTACTTTACATGAAGGGCGTTTGCTGCTGAAAAGAAAAATGTAAAATTTGTTTTAATTAATTTAAAGACCATCTTTAAAGACTTTTAAATGCTAATGTTTATTTTGTTTTGTTTGCTTTTGTTTCGTTTTAATATAATTTCCCCTATTTCCTTTTCTATGATTGTTGTCTGAACCTCATCTGTGTTCTTTGTTTAAATCAGGTCTTGCTGTAAAAAGTCCTGAGACGAACCTGTAGAAATGAGGTTAAAAAAGGTTGAATGAAGTGGTGTTTTCCGGCCGGCGAGCTCCCCCCACAGGATTTTAACCGATGAGCTGCAGCGCCCCCGGCTGGCTGGAGTCTCACACTGCAGCTATTTATTTATTTTTCATTCATTCAACCTTTATTTAGGCAGGTTAAAGCTATAGTATGTAAGATTGTAATGTAGTCTGTAACTTTTCAAACAATATATTTTTAACATATTTCTTCACTCAGTCACTATCTACTGACAAACTGATGTTAGACAAAGTAATCTCTGAAAAAAACTATAGTCCCCTTGCTTCTCTATCAGCATTTATAAAAACACTGAAAACACAAGAGTGACCAGGACACTGACAGCCAATAAAAACAGAGTTGTTTGTCACGCCCCAACCCACGCCCCCACCTGTCCCAGCCGCAGCTCGTTCTCATTCAAAGGATTGCAAAGCGATGCAGGACTGTTTTGTATGTGACACAAATTTATTAAATATCCCTTCTTCATCACAGAGCTGGACTTTTATTTTGTTTTTTTGCAAAAGTCAAGTGATCGCTTCATCCTTCACTGACAGGAATGAGAAACGCTGACGGACATGACATGACATGAGTCACGAGCGAATTAATCATGTCCAAACGTTGCTTCGTGAACCTCTGCTGATTTCTGCTGGATTTTCTGTTGTTGTACAACTGCTCCATGGTTTTATAATATTATTAAAAGGTTTTATTATCATATAATCACAGAACTTTGCAGCGCTCCGAGCGGACATGTAGAGGAGGCGGAGCATTCCATTCCAGACATTCCGACCAGCGCTGACAGAAAGAGGAAGTCACGAGCGAATTAATCATGTCCAAACGTTGCTTCGTGAACCTCTGTTGTTTTCTGCTGGATTTTCTGTTGTTGGATGAGTGATTCGTGGTTTTATAAACAGTTATATTATCATATAAACACAGAACTTCGGAGCGCAGAGACAGGAGGAGGTGGAGCATTCCAGACATTCCAGACCAGCGCAGCGACATGAGGAAGTCACGAGCGAATTAAATCATGTCCAAACGTTGCTTCGTGAACCTCTGATGATTTCTGCTGGATTTTGTGATGTAGGACTAGCGCTCCATGGTTTTATTTTATTTTATTAGAAGGTTTCATTACCATAAACACAGAATATCGCAGCGGATCTGAGCAGACAGAAGCAGGGGGCGGAGCAGATCCCAAGTTCACCAGAAGCATGGACTGAGCCATATATGGCTCTGAGGGGAGGGAGCAGAATGCTTTTCTGCGCTGAAAATATTTCTAAGTCCCAGAGAGTCCCAGAGTGTTCAAATATCGCAGACCCCACCTTTAGTTGCAGGTCGCTTTCGTAAATGAGCCCATGAGGTTCAAAAGATTTACCTGACTAAATAAAGGTTGAATGAATGAATTAATCTCATTGAGCCTCGAGGACTCATTTACAAGAGAGACCTGGCTACAAACTAAAGAATGATGACAACAGCAACAGTAGATTTTCCTTGAACAATCAACAATAGACAAACATCAGAGAGAAATACAGATTTTTTTTAAACAAGTTAAAACAAAGATATCAAAGTAAGTAGCAAAACATCAAGTGGCTACATGATAATTTTATTTCCTACCATGACACCAGACGGGCTCCGTAAAGTATCAAGTGGCCACATGATAATTTTATTTCCTACCATGACACCAGACGGGCTCCGTACAAAACAACCTTATTAACATTATTTATTTTATGACACTCCAGGAATAAATTTACTGAACTGTAATTAAAAATAACAACTGATATTTATTATAAATCACATTGAACTCAACTGGGCTGTGATTAAGTTTATTTTAGAGTCAACAGGGTCTTCTCCTTCTCCGCTCCTGTTTCCTGGAACATCTTGCAACAAGATCTGAAGCTCTTGACCTTGACCTCTCTAAGTGGCTTCAAACATCTGATAAGTTCATGTCAAAACCAACGCAGACATGTTCCTGTTTATAGCATTTTATACTGTTTTTATAATGTAGCTGTTTTTTAGTTTTATATATTTTCTCACATTTATTTTTCATTTTATATGCTTTTATACAACTGTCTGTTTTTGTCTGTACCTCTTCTATGTTCTTTGTTTAAATCAAGTCTCTCTTGTAAATGAGTTATCGAGGCTGAACGAGACTACCGTAACTTGTAGAAATAAATGTTGAATGAAAAAAACAGGAAGTTGTTTGTTGGTATAAATCTTTTTGAGACTCCACAGACTTCCTGAGTCCACAACAGAATGTTTTACCTGGTTTGGTTTTATTTAGATCATTTTTATTGTTTTCTTTGTGTTGTGTCTCATACCGTCAGCTCTTCTTAGAACTAATCTTTACATTTAAATTGTGGCACCAAAAAGGAGCCATCGTACTTTTTATTATTTAATTACAAATATCATCTGATTTTATTTAAAAAAATATTTATTCAAAGCATAAGAGATTAAAATACAAACCAGATTCCAAAAAAAGTTGGGACACTAAACAAATTGTGAATAAAAACTGAATGCAATGATGTGGAGATGGCAAATGTCAATATTTTATTTGTGATAGAACATAGATGACAGATCAAAAGTTTAATCTGAGTAAAGGTAAAATTTTCAAGGGAAAATATGTTGATTCAAAATTTCACAAGTGTCAACAAATCCCATAAAAGTTGGGACAAGTAGCAATAAGTGGCTGGAAAGAGGAAAATGAACATATAACAAACGGCTGGAAGACCAATTAACACTAATTAGATCAATTGACAACATGATAGTGTCAGTGTCTCTCAGAAGCCAAGATGGTAAGAGGATCACCAATTCCACCATTGTTGCACAGAAAGATAGTGCAGCAATACCAGAATGGTTTTACCCAGCGTAAAATAGCAAAGACTTTTAAGTTCATCATCATCAACCGTGCATAACATCATCAAAAGATTCAGAGAAACTGGAACAATCGCTGTGCATAAGGGTCCATCCATCCATCTTCTTCCGCTTATCCGGGGTCGGGTCGCGGGGGTAGCAGCCTAAGTAGGGAGGCCCAGACTTCCCTCTCCCCAGCCACTTGGAGCAGCTCCTCCGGGGGAATCCCAAGGCGTTCCCAGGCCAGCCGAGAAACATAGTCCCTCCAGCGCGTCCTGGGTCTTCCTCTGGGTCTCCTCCCGGTGGGACATGCCCGGAACACCTCACCAGGGAGGCGTCCAGGAGGCATCCTAACCAGATGCCCGAGCCACCTCAACTGGCTCCTCTCGATGTGGAGAAGCAGCGGCTCTACTCCGAGTCCCTCCCGGATGACTGAGCTTCTCACCCTATCTCTAAGGGAGAGTCCAGCCACCCTGCGGAGAAAACTCATTTCAGCCGCTTGTATCCGAGATCTTGTTCTTTCGGTCACAACCCAAAGCTCATGACCATAGATGAGGGTGGGAACGTAGATCGATCGGTGCGTAAGAGTCAAGGCCGTAAAACTCTACTGGATGCTCGTGATTCCGGGCCCTTAAACGTCACTGCACCTCAAACAGGAATGCCACTGTCAAGGAAATAACAGAATGGGCTCAGGAATACTTCCAGAAAGCATTGTCAGTGAACACAATCCACCGTTGCCAGCTGAAACTCTACAGTGCAAAGAGGAAGCCATTTCTAAGCAAGCTCCACAAGCTCAGACGTTTGCACTGGGCCAGGGGTCATTTAAAATGGAGTGTGGCAAAATGGAAGACTGTTCTGTGGTCAGATGAGTCACGATTTGAAGTTCTTTATGGAACACTGGGACGCCATGTCATCCGGACCAGAGAGGACAAGGATAGCCCAAGTTGTTATCAACGCTCCGTTCAGAAGCCTGCATCACTGATGGTATGGGGTTGCATGAGCGCTTGTGGCATGGGCAGCTTGCATGTCTGGAAAGGCACCATTAATGCAGAGAACTATGTTCAGGTTCTAGAACAACATATGCTCCATCTAGACGTCATCTCTTTCAGGGAAGACCCTGCATTTTTCAACAAGATAATGCCAGACCACATTCTGCAGCAATCACAACATCATGGCTACGTAGGAGAAGGATCCGGGTACTGAAATGTCCAGCCTGCAGTCCAGATCTTTCACCTATAGAGAACATTTGGTGCATCATAAAGAGGAAGGTGCGACAAAGAAGGCCCAAGACGATTGAACAGTTAGAGGCCTGTATTAGACATGAATGGGAGAGCATTCCTATTTCTAAACTTGAGAAACTGGTCTCCTCTGTCCCCAGACGTCTGTTGAGTGTTGTAAGAAGAAGGGGGGATGCCACACAGTGGTAAAAATGGACTTGTCCCAACTTTTTTGGGATTTGTTGACGCCATGAAATTTTGAAACATATTTTTCCCTTAAAATGATACATTCTCTCAGTTTAAACTTTTGATCTGTGATTTGTGTTCTATTCTGAATAAAATATTAGATGTTGGCACCTCCACATCATTGCATTCAGTTTTTATTCACAATTTGTTTAGTGTCCCAACTTTTTTGGAAACCGGTTTGTATAATTATATTCTGAATATAAAGTAAACAACATTATAAAATATAAAAATGAAGTAATTTATTGTACAGATACATAAATAAAAACAAAACATTTTAAATATATCTTTAATTCTGAAATACAAACTTTTTTGTTGGCAATGTATAAAATTAATTATTTTGTTGAAAAATACAAATATTTTATTCTAGAATACAGAAAATATATTTTAACATATAAAAATATCAAGTCCATTTATTGCAAAATGTAAACATTTTGTTTTGAAAAATGAAAACATGGTCAGTCAGTCCGGTCCACCTGAGGTCATGTGACGCAGCACGGCTGTGATGTCACTTCTGACATCATCCCTGTTTGTCCAATCACAGAAACGTCTCTCCTCTCTCTCCGAGCTGCATTTGACCTTTTTGACGCCTTGTTTTATTCGCAAACATCCAAATAAATAAAATAAATAATAAATAGCAGAAATAAATAAAAACATAAATAAACTTCAGCTCATTTAACAGACAATAAATATTCTAAATACAAGTTCATGGTTTTGATTGCTTTGGATTAAAAGTCTGTTTTATGAGCTGCTGTAAATTAAATAAATTAAATAGATTTCGGCACTAATGACGTTCTGAACCCTCGGAGAGGAGCGCCGAGCGGGCCCGGACCTGCAGAGAACCAGAACACCGGATTCCTGCGAGGTCAGTAAACATCCAACGGGCTGGCGTCCCGCTCGTGTTGATGCTCAGAGCAATACCGCAGCTCGGCGTGCCGAGACTCAGCCCCGAACCTCCAGCAAGCATCTGGCCCGATCCGGCAGGGTTCTGGGTTTGGTTCTGGTGGTGCACTCTTCAGTTCTACTTAAACCACATAACACTTCTGTAGAACTTCAGGGGGACAGGCCCAAGGACACGATCCAGAAACAGAACCGTCCTCTTCATCAATCTACTGTGGTTCTGATGAAGAGCTGTTTGCGGGTCGGGTCTTTCTAAAACCTCATCAGTTTCAAACGAGAGGCTGATCTGATCCGGATAGACAAAGATCCTTTGGTTCTGATCCTGCAGGTCTGTCAGGTGAACAGAAGTTACAAAATGTTCCTGTGGGTCCTTGAATGCGACGTGGCGTAGTCCCTGGTGGGCGGAGCTTAGTGTGTGCCAGCAGCTCTGTAGTGGGCGAGGACTCTGAAGGTCCGGATCAGGTCGTGGCAGAAGGACTGCAGCTGCATCAGCGTTAAGTGGACCGCCACCTGGACACTGTAGCTGTCCTGAAAACGAGAGACCGTGTCCAGACCGGGGTTCTGGTCCGACCCGTCGCCTTCGAGCTGAGCCGCCTCCTTCAGCTGAAACACAGAGAGCCGTTAGCCAATCAGACAGCTGATCGCATGACCACAAGTCAGATCACGTGACCTGGAGCCGCACCTTGTTGATGTGGGTCAGCAGGTCTCTGAGGTCAGACCTCAGGTCCTCCAGACCACTCAGGTTCTGGGACAGGACCGCCAGCAGGTTCTGGTACAGCTGAACGCCTGCAAACATGCGGCTAACACACGTGTCCTGCGGGGGGAGACACACAAACGCATCACGTTAAACCTGGCAGCGAGTCTGAGACCAGCAGAGAAGAAGTAGATTCACAGACACCAAGGACCCAACGACCAGGACCAGAACCAGAACCTACTCAGACTGGCCCATTCTTCTGTTCCGAGTCTCATTACAAATAAAGTTACAGTAGTCCCTCGTTTATCGCGGGGGATTCATACCCTGAAGCCCCGCGACGTGAAAAACCATGAAGTAGGAAGAGTAGTACAAGTAGTAAGTAGTAGTTTATTATTGTGTACTGTATATATA
>JBBPBX010060136.1:5843-21537 GCA_038048925.1 Garcialebias charrua
TATATATATATATACATACATACATACACACACACACATGTATACTGTATACTGTATATATATATTTTTTTTTTGGGGGGGGGTATTCTGGGTTTGTGTTCCGTTTATTGCATTTATGATTCAATGCAACAAATTAAACAAATTAAAAAAGTAACAGATCATTGTAGTCTTGGGTTTATTTACATAATGACATTAATTGCTGGATGTTTGACCCCTGAGCTGCTGGCTTTCAGTAACTGTGGCCCCCTGAGCAGTTTAGCTGAATAACCCACACATTTAAGGCATTCCTACATTTGACATTTTGTGTAGCTGCTCCCAAAGCTGACAGCATGTGTAGGTGTGCACACTATAGAGTGGGATACAAGGATGGGGTGCAAAGACTTTTATAAAAATCCTCTCATTAGTAGTCCTGGAGCGAGTGTTAGAAAAATCAGCAGCTAATACATTTTTAACAGTGCAACAACACTCCTGATAGCAGAATCTTGTCTCTCACCTGTGAGTTTTTGGAACAAAGGGCTGAGTTCCATCTCCTGCATGATGACCAGGGTGAGCGCTCCTATCAGCTCTTGCTCCAGTTTCTCCAGCTCCTCCTTCTCCTCTTCTGCGTCCTGGTCTGTGGGCTGAGCCTCATTGGCCAGAGAGTACAAATAGATCAGCAGGAGGATCAGCTCATCTGGTCCGCACTCGTCTTCCATGAACCTTGACCCAGAGGATGAGCTGTCCCGGGGCTTCATCAGGGGCAGTAACTGCCTCAGCACTGAGGGAAAGTTTGAGTCTCCAAGAGTCTGTGACATACAGGAAAAAAGAACATTACAAAAAAAATGATGAAGTCTGCAAGTTTTGTACACAAAATGCTGGTGAAGATTCTCAGTCGTCCAGGACATGATAAATCAAAAAGGCGTTCAATTCAAGATCAACTGGACTTTGAATTGATAAAGCTTTTCGGATGAGAAGCGAAACGTCTTCTGTTACAAATAAAGTCCAGTTGATCTTGAATTGAACGCCTTTTTGATTTTGTACACCAACATGTTTGAGAAAACACACTGAAGGTTTTATGAAAGGATTAAGAAAACACCATTAAATTGGTGTTCCTTATCAGGTTTGGTTTATTTGTCATACGCAGAATCAACACAAGGTCAACAATGCAATGAAATGCTGAGGATGAAAAGAACCTCAATACAGGGAGTCCTCGACTTACGAACGAGTTCCGGACCTAAGGACCGCTCGTAACTCGATTTTGACGTAAGTCAGAACCCATAGCATGTGCGTTCATAAGTCCGGATTTTTGTTCGTAAGTCGGAAAATGTATGCTAGCGCTGCGCCAAACACCTGTTTTTCAACACAAACGTACATATTGGTTCATAAACATGCACAGAACTTTGTTTACAAATGGTTAGCTAACACACTTTCCTCTAAAAACACCTAAAAACACATACCACTGCTGTATTTAATGTACAACTGTACTGTTCGTAGGTCCGTTCATAAGTCCGAGTTGTCGTAAGTCGAGGACTCCCTGTAGTTATGTTTATATGCGCAAAATTCTTTGACTGAATTGAAATGTTTTCAGATTAAATAATTCAAATGTATCGTTTACATGGGCACAATCCGTTCACGACGAGCGTTTACATGCAGCAGGGTTTTATTCTGAACAGAAGTACTGACATGCACAGTGGTAAACTCTCCTTTAAAAAAAACAGAAGAAGAAGTTCTACTTCCGGGATAAATAAAAAAAAGGCGTTCAATACAAGATCAACTGGACTTTAATTTATTGAACGCCTTTTTTGATTTTATCATGTCCTGGACGACTGAGAATCTTCACCAGCATACTTCCATGATGAACATAAACAAACCTGAGCGCCCAAAATGGACCTGCAAAATGTTTTAATGACGGTGGAGACGTTACTGCACTCCCTGACTGAGCTACAGGTAATACAGATAATTTTAAGCTCTTTCAAAGGTTCTAGTAGAAATGTTGTGTCACTCACCAACCAGTTTTACTTCCCCGACATGCTAATACTATTAGCATTAGCCAGGCGGAAATACGTGAGGTAGACAGGTCGCACATGCGCAGTCAGGTCAGTTTTCCACAATTGGAAAAAAAAATGAATAGATTAAGTGTTTACTTTCATTCATTCAACCTTTATTTAGTCAGGTAAATCTCATTGAGCCTCGAGGGCTCATTTACAAGAGAGACCTGCTACAAACTAAAGAATGATGAACAGCAATGATAGAATTTCCTTAAACAATAAACAACAGACAAACATAAGAGAGAAACCCTTTTTTTTAACAAAGTATTAAAACTAGCAAAACATTATAAGGTAGATGTAGAAGGAAAAAAAAAACAGGAACATATCTGCATTGGTTCCTGCCAGGATTCCAACAGATCTGGTGACAAGTGGCCAAAAGGGTGTGGCAAGAGCGTTTTGACACGTTTGGTGGGAACCCGGCATTAGTGTTTCAGCTTCCTCTGTTCCTGCAGGAACGTGTCATTTCTCTGATTCATTTTTTTAACTGAATTGCCTTATACCATACTGCTTCTGTGGTCGGTGTATAGCTTTTGTACTATTAGTGCTTATTAAGTTAGTGGTCGCATTAAGCGTGTAAATTATAGCCGAACAGAACCTATGAGAATCGGGCTGCTGTTGTTCGGTGTATTGTTTTGCTGTATTAGTGTTTAGCCTATATCTTAGGTTTTTTTTGCGTACCATTGGGCGTTCATTTAGCATATATCTTAGTTTATATCTTAGATCCTTATTTACATTTTCTTTTGCACTTTATATTTTTTCTATTGTTGGATGATCATTTCTATTGTATTGAGGTTTGGGGAAAAGCGTGCAAAACAATTACAAAGCCTGTTTTTATTTTACAAAAGAGAGCTGTAAGAGTAATCACCAGAAAACATTTCAGTCACCCATCAAACACCTTGTTTCTTCAGCTAAATTTATTGAAATTCCAGGAATTGGTAGAATATAGTATTTTATCAGTTATGTATAGGGCTCATAATAACACATTACCTTTAAATATCCAAAGACATTTTATAAAAAGACAAAGTTATTACAATCTCAAAGGGACAGATATTCATCAAACCACAATTCAGAACCAGCTTAAAGGGACGGTCTACCTCAATTCAGGGAGTTCGATTGTGGAATGTTCTGGAGAGTGATGTTAAAAATGCAAAATCAATGTATACATTTAAGAAAAAGGTCAAAAAGGACTTGCTCAAAAACTATATATGATGTAACTTAGTGTGTTTGTGTATTACACTTATGTTGTACTTATGATGTAGCTTAGTGTGTTTGTGTATTACAGTTAGAAAAATTAAGTAGAGTTATTCATTTTGTGATGTAGTTTGAAGGTTATCATTGGTTGAACAAACTGTGAAATAAGGGGCAGATATAATAAGATTTCATCTTCTTTCTGCTCCTTTCATTTTATCCTACTTGTATTCTTGTATCTGATGAAACTGTTTTGTATCGTTCTTTTAAAATGAATGAATAAACATCAAATCAAAAAATCAAAATGTAACTGGGACCCTGCGTACACAATTTTGTTCCACCTCATGTGCCACAAGCGATGTGAATGACAATAAAGAACCTTGAATCCTTGATGTGAAAAGATCAGTAAAAGGTTGTCAACAGATCTAAAGATTTGAAGGATGTAAAATGAGCTCTGCAGTTCATTTCCTTTGAGAAACAAAATGTGAGAAAAAGCTAAATATTTCAAAAAGCTAAAGCTGCACTAATACTAAAAGTCACAGCAGGATTGCCCTGATTGCCACGTGTTGAGATATGATTTGTTGAAATAGCTTGAAAACTGCGGGATGAGAATTGTGCTGAAAAACGTACGGCATAAACATGGATCACAATAGTGTGAATGCTTCCTAAACTTTCACACAATTAAGTGAAGTTGTGAGTTTTATGCAACACAAACAGTACAAAGGCAGATAAAGACACAATGAAGTTTTGTTATAAATGTACAATAAACATTTTTGCAGAGATCCATGCAGATGCAGAGATGGGACAGAGACAATTCATTCAGAATACATAAAGATGTCTGTGCTTTTTTTCAGTTTGCCACAGAAGGGGGCCAGCCTTTGCCAGAGTCATGAAGCTGTTTGAGTAAAAAGGACAGTTTGACCTGGCATCTGAAGGTCAGATGTTTTCTTACCAACAACTCTGAAGCAATCAATGACGACACATCACCAAAACTTGTTTTTCCATAAAATATGAAATGTTTGATTATTGTTGTCTGCAGTAACTGGTCATTTTACTTGTGAAAATGAATGCAACATGTTGTTGATTTGCTTTTAAATAGACTGTTTGTTCCTGCTCTAAACTGCAGAAGAGAGGAGTTCAAATTAGGACACGGCGGGAGACAGACTGCGCTTAGTGCAACACTAGATAAATAGATTTTAAAAAGATGGAAGCTTTTAGTAGCTTTCGTACAATTTAAAATAAATAATACTGAACTTTTAAAAAACTAATATATTTAAATATTAAAATCAATGTATTTTAGGTTTAACAGAGTTGCTTTAAAGTTTCTGTATTTAGAAAGGTGTAACAGTATAGCTGCATGTGGTCATTATCCAGTAAAAGTGACTGGTTAGTAATGGTACCAAAATAAAAAAAGCTCAGTTTACAACATTTGTTGCCTTGGTCTGTCATTTGCATGTTTTAGCAGTCTATTGGTTGTCTCACTTTTCCTCAGAGCAAGCTTAACTTCTAAAAACAGGTGATCAGACTTGATGAATGATCTTTTAGTTCTAACTTAATTAAAAACCGCCTACTCAAGTCACACTTTTATCTTAGATTTATTGTGTATTATTTTGAACAAGGTTTAGCTGCAGCAACCTGCTTTTGTAACCCTGTCTATGAAGATTTGAATAGTCAGCCACTCACGATAGTTGAAAAGTCCAAGCTGTAATACATCACAAGATCTTTAATAGAGTACTGGCCACTATTACAGCATGGGTGAGCTCACACCGCTATAAAACAAGGGCGTGGAGCTAATCTGTCTGATGAAAAGCATGAAATTCATGAAATTCAAATGAAAAATTGGCCTGAGAAAGACAAAACAGACAATGGGGTCACACAGCTATAGGAAAAGTGAACAATAAAGCAGAGAAGAGGAGCTGAGAAACATACTAAGATATTACAAGGGAAACTGAGATTCAGATGATAGCAGAAAGGAAATGATTATAGACAGTGGAAAGTACGTTTGTGGCGTTTAAAGCTACAAAATGCCCCATGGATATATTTCATTTTAACGAGGGGTTGCTTTGCTGAGACATTTGTCTTGTTTTTTCGACATTACAGTGGGCCCAAGGAAGGATTATGCATCTGACCCACAGAAACTCACTGTGGAGCCAAAGAAGGAATACAGTCCAAAGATGGAGTCAAAGCCAAACAACTCACTCACTGACCTCCAAGAATTGGAGTTTACAGAATGTCCTCCAATGCAAATAGATTCTACAGAAATTCATACTTTTAGAAGGTGATGTGCATCTGTCACACCTAGATCCAACACTGAGCATACAAGGAAACAAGTACTCGTTCCTGCAAATCCATTCACTCCAATGAGACCTCAGTTGCTTCAGGCCCCCAGCAACACACATCCTCAGGGATCATTTTAAAACAATCTAACCACACATTTTTCTTTTTGAGAATTGTGAAATCAAATACCTCCACTAGCTAAGGCAAACTGCTGAGCACTTTCTTTTTCATGTTGCACTTTTACAACATTTACTGACCACAAACCCCTCTATCTGTACATGTCTTAAAAGACATTCATTTGATCCCTCAGGTTTTCAAAGTGTGCCATGGTCAGCAATTAGCTATTTCATTTAGTAATACCTGTTGCCATGCAACTTAGGCGTCTGAAGCTTTCAAAGGCCACAGAGAGAAAAGAGCTGAAAGGGGAGATTTGGAGGCACTCTGGGCCCCTTCATCATTTGTCAAGAAGTACTTTAGTCCAACACTGTGCTTGTGTTAAGTTACCTTCTGCAGCTCTGAACACACAAACAGTACATGGTCTTTGTGAGAATACAGTATAGATCTTCACACATCTGTCTTTGTTTTTTCAAACTTTGTTGTGACTTCCATCCTTTTTCGACTCGCATTTCTTTCACACAAAGTAATGCCCACTTGTGACTCGTATGTTATAACAGTGTGAAATCCGAGCTTTCGAAATAGGATTTTGTCATGTTGCAATTGATATTATTAATTCAGTCAGTGAAAATATGATGCAATCTGTCTTGAAACCAACCGTTTAGAGTTACACTGGATTAAAAGTTTTGCTTTTTAGTATGATCAGTGTGGCAAGTGTTTTAGTCTCCACTTGCTGTCTTTCTTAATTACGTTCTATAAAAGCACCTTTGTGTGCAGCATTTGATCCGTGTACAGTGAGGAACGTGCATTTTTTCATGGACTAGAAGTGTGGCTGGTTGCCTTCGAGAGATCTGTAGGAGCTGCTATCAGCTGCATGCCATGGTGCCAGGGCAGGCAATGGAAGTCTTTTGAGCTGGGTAAAATCGAGTGGCAACACTGACTGAAGGCCTTTCCACCTCTGAAGGTAAACTCAACAATGCCTGGTTTCATAATGCTGGTGCACAAGGTTTTGGTACTGTCAAGTTTTGCAATGTATGTTTGTGTATATTGAAAACCTTTTTACATGGGTCAGAACATATATGAGTTGTAAAAGGTTAAGTCTTGTGATGTTTGTGATGAATGTGTAACATTCATGATGCATTCCTGTTGTGCTGAAAGGTGGGAAGTTACTAAGGCACAAGCATACCATATGCTAAGTGGGCATGGAGTAACTGTCTTGTTGTTTTCAATAGCATGGCATTTTGTTCTCACATGTAACGTTGCTGAAGCATATCCGTGTCATTTGTAGGTGGGTATAAAGGGAAGCCCATGCTGCATTTATTGTTTGTTTTATACAAAACATCGTAACAACACCTGAGCAATGCTGTGAACGGTTGCTGCTATGACACTAGTACCAATGGATACAGGAGGCAACCATACGTATATACACCAACAACACAACATGTACTCATCAACAATTACATTACATTGTGAACAATGCTGAATCAGTAATGTTGTTGGCAAATGCACCACATAAATACAGAATTATTCAAAAGATGGATAACGACTTTAACAAGATGGATTATAAAGACAAGTAAATGAAATACCCACTGTACATTTAAGTGCCACTAATGCACCATAATACTGTGGTAGTGTAGACAAAGTATTAGCATAGCATTGTATGAAAGTGTGTAAAGTTAATTTTAAGTTACTGGTTAATTTTAAGTTCTCTTTGTGCATGTGTGGATTTTCTCCGGGCACTCCGGTTTCCTCCTATAGACCAAAAACATGCACGTTACGCTGATTGATAGCTCTAAATTGTCCCTAGATGTGAGTGAGAGAGTGAACGGTTGTTTGTTTCATTTGTCTCTGTGTGTCCCTGCGATGGACTGGAGACCTGTCCAGAGTGTATACTGCCTCTCACACGCACAACATTTGAATTATTTTCTCACTGGACATGGGCACCAGTGACCCCTGCAACCCGAAAAGGAAGAAGCGGGTACAGATAATGGATGGACGGATGGCTGGATGGATGGCTGCTCTGTAATTTTCATTATAATGGCATATATGTGAAGCATTATAATGTTTTAAAGTTTAAATGTTCAGGCTAGGAAATATTTTGATGCAACTAATACATCTGTTGGAACCTGATGTCTCTGAATATCATGCAACGATGCATAATTGAATAAACTCCTACTTATGATTTGAGACCCCCTAGCATTTTCAGAAAAGCTATATATCCACAATACACCTTAAAATAAATATTCTTAATGCCCTCTTGTTTTACGCTAAAAGCTGTGTAGATTCAGGGGTAGCATATCCTCTAAAAGTTGTAGAAGCTACTGCCACAATAACAGGATGATATTATTATTATTGGTATTAATATTATTATTATTTCAATTACTGAATCCAGTGGTTGTGATGCCATGTGTTGGTGACCATTACACACTATTACAGACTAACAATAGCATTACTCTGTCAAAACAACGCTAACTTTAGGGTTCGCAATTACGGTACTCAGACAACACCATTACTTTAAATTACCTGGGAATTTCTTCTCATGGCAAAAAACTAAACCCCTCAACTCTACCACCACAAAACAAACTACACTGATTTTAACAAAATAAATCTACAACTCCTCTTTGTTTTCTGGACAGACTTGGAAAAATGTCTGACTAACATTTGCCAGTGGATTATTTATGAACATTTGAAGCATCACCGGCAATTATTATTTCAGACCAATCATGAGCTTGGTCTTGCTTTATGCTCTGGTTTGAATATATCTGCCAGTGATTGACATATTTGGCAGTTCCAACCATCCTGGGGTCCATAAAGGCTCAATCTTGCCCAATCACTGAGCTGGGCCAAACTCCGCCTCTGAGCAGCTCAGCCTGAACAGGAAACCAGTTCCAGATGTAACCCCTGGAGGAAGGTGAGTGTTTCAGATGGAGTGCAGTGCGCTAACCAGAAGCAGGCCTCACTTGCTTGCATTGCTCTCTTTTTACACAATGAACCTTTTTTGAGTCTGGGGGCAGTAGGAGGGTGAATATTGGAATGTTTGGTCTTTGAAAAAGCAAGAAAATGTTTGGCCATAGGTCTGTCCTTCTCGCCAACCAATGTCCCTGTCCAGACAACCCAAATAGACGCCCGTCAGTTCCATTCATTTTTTACCATAGCAACCATAAAACAAAACAAGCACACAAAAAACAACAACAACATTTGCATTCTTTTGGCCACACACATGTGCTTTGTTTCCAAATGTATAATCACATCCAATTTGAATTCACAAATAACATGCAAAGCTGCAAGGGAAACAACCAACCTTCTGAAAACACAATTCATAAATCCCTATGCCAAAAGCAAACAACCAAACTTTGACTCTAAAACATGTTCAGCAAGTTTACTTTTGATCCGAAATAAAACTGCTGGAGGAGGAACACGTTTTCCCACTTAGCGAAGCTGGCAGGGCTCTAAACATGTGAACAACACCAGAAGGAGTATGCTTTTCCAGACACTCTGTTAATGAGTGTGCCTTATCTCACCCTGGCACGACAATGGCACTTGTACAGCATCTCTGCAGAAACATATTGGGGGTGGGGGTTGTACGACTCTGACTTTAGCTTACTGCAGGTCTTTAGTGGTGAAGGAGCTGACCATGTGTCTGAGGTTAATAGTGGTACCGACTTGATAAAAGTAAAGGGCTGATTATACTTCAACTAGATGTAAGTCTCTTTTTCTCACTGATAATTCATACTAAAAATATTAACAGTGGATAAATCCTGGCACATCCATCCATCCATCCATCCATCCATCCATCCATCCATCCATCCATCCATCCATCCATCCATCCATCCATCCATCTATCTATCTATCTATCTATCTATCTATCTATCTATCTATCTATCTATCTATCTATCCATCTATCTATCTATCTATCTATCTATCCATCTATCCATCCATCCATCCATCCATCCATCCATTTCTTCCGCTTATCCGGGGTCGGGTCGCGGGGGTAGCAGCCTAAGTAGGGAGGCCCAGACTTCCCTCTCCCCAGCCACTTGGAGCAGCTCCTCTGGGGGAATCCCAAGGCGTTCCCAGGCCAGCCGAGAAACATAGTCCCTCCAGCGCGTCCTGGGTCTTCCTCTGGGTCTCCTCCCGGTGGGACATGCCCGGAACACCTCACCAGGGAGGCGTCCAGGAGGCATCCTAACCAGATGCCCGAGCCACCTCAACTGGCTCCTCTCAATGTGGAGAAGCAGCGGCTCTACTCCGAGTCCCTCCCGGATGACTGAGCTTCTCACCCTATCTCTAAGGGAGAGTCCAGACACCCTGCGGAGAAAACTCATTTCAGCCGCTTGTATCTGAGATCTCGTTCTTTCGGTCACAACCCAAAGCTCATGACCATAGACGAGGGTAGGAATGTAGATCGACCGGTAAATTAAGAGCTTCGCCTTTTGACTCAGCTCTCTCTTCACCACGACAGACCGGTACAGCGCCCGCTTCACTGCTGACGCTGCGCCTATCTATCTCACGCTCCATTTTCCCCTCATTCGTGAACAAAACCCCGAGATACTTAAACTCCTCCACTTAGGGCAGGACCTCCTCCCCGACCCGGAGAGGGCACTCTACCCTTTTCCGGCTCAAGACCATGGCCTCGGATCAGGGCCGGATTAACAACCCCAGGGGCCCCTGGGCACCGAAGCTCACAGGGCCCCCTCCCTAACCAAANTCATACAGCTCATCCATAGACATGTTTAGCCTGCCAAAAGGTGTTAAAGTTCATTAGTGACACATAGCCTAGGTTATGTAGTGATAAATAAATGGAAAAGTATTGTTTATATTTATAAATTTAGCATTGTATGTAAACTACATTTTGAAATGTATTTATTAATTACCTATATGAACTGTGATTTTTTTAAAAGATGGACAAGGTTGTATGTTTGCATAGTGTAAAGTAAATTCACAATTATGTATTTATTTGTACGTGTCAATTGTACACTTTTGTTTATAACTATCAATAATTAAACATGGTTCACCACTACACTGGAAATTATTGAATAATTTGAACTTCTGTTTGAATTTAATGCTATGAACTTTTTCCTTTTTGTTACATTTACTATGAATTTCTCACAGGGCAGATTAGAGCCAACATGGAGGACTCACCAACATATATTATTATTATTATTATACATATAATATTGTCCAGTATGTGATGCTGCAGTCATGTTACTGAACTCCCACTGATGGGCTAACCTGGTTCCACCACAGCAGCAGGATCCTCAGACAGAACAGCTGGTGGGATGTCCTGGTATCTGCAGCCCTCTCTCCATTTGTTTCTTCATGGACATGGAGCTGTGAAATTATGTTGTGCCCCTTCCTCAGCAAAACGCTCCTCCAGTGGAGACTTTCTGGACAGACTGCAGGAAGTTCCTAAACAAACAACAGGTTTATCAGTATTATCAGTAAAAAGAGATTATTAAATCATTTTTAAGACTGAGAATGTGTACAATTATTAGCTCTGTTGTTATTGCCTAACTAACCTATTCAATAATTCTTCAAACTGTGACATTCATTCATAATGGAATGAAAGAGAACATAAACAGAAATTATATAATAATGAAAACTAGAGACATTAAAACATTTTAAAAGACACAGAGAACTTTAAATGGATTAAGAATGTTAATAAGTGTTGGATTTGAGTGCAATGTAAGTGCAATCCATGGCAGGAGTTGAATCCACATCTGAAAAGGGATGCAAGCTTTTCACAACATATGCTGTTGTAACTGTTCTGTGTCTCTCTTCATTCAGTTGAGTTTACACTGATGTATTTACCTTGGACACTGGTGAACAGTGAAGCCATTTCAGGTCGTTTGTCTAAGAAGAAAAAAACGAGCTAACGTTAGCATCGTGTTTGTATTGAGCTGACTTACCGCTTTAAGCGGAGTATAACTTGTTAGCTGCCTTAATGTTGGTATGAGATGTAGTTTATAGTTTATTTATTTACCATCATGGAGCCAAAGAGGTAGCGATCAGCGAAAAGTTCGGCGGAGCGTTTTGCAGACGGACCACTCTGTACTTCCGGTCGGATACGAAGCGAAAATAATCCGGTTGAGCGCGTCAAAGACGGGACACTATTTTACTTCTCCACCCTCCTTTGCATGATAGAAAATTATTGCAAGTGCTGCACTGACCTGACTGGTCATTTTTTATTAATTAGTACGCTTTCGATCGCAGATGCACACTTCCGGTGGATTCTTCTTCGTTGGTTTTCGGCGGTGGCTACTTCCGGTCGGCTAACTAGCATCGAAAATAGGAATCGCAAATTAATATTTTGAACGATTCCGGGAAACCGGACAGTTAGTCCCGGTTCCGAACGATTCTCGAAGCCCAACCCTATTTAAAATCTAAGGATATTTTATTTTCTTTCTTCCCCAAAACTGCAGTGGGCTCCCTGCGGTTGACCCCATGGTGAGCATGGCCCCCTGGGCCTGGGCCCAGTCGGCCCTGCTGATAATCCGGGCCTGCCTCGGATTTGGAGGAGCAGATCCTGGCACATATCCCTCACAATCAGAATCAACAGACAGTGCAGTTTTCAAAGTGAATAGTCATTTTCAGTTAATGATGGAGGAGTTAGGAGAGGAAGATCTAGTATTTACGTTATTAACCAAGGAGAAGCACTATTTTGTAAAATTGCCTGGCCTTATTCCTCTTTGGAGTTGCTCATGTTGAGAGATGACAGGCTGGTATAGTTCTATCTACAGCACCCCAGCTTGGCACCTTTGCATTGGATTTTTCCCCAGTAGATGAGAAAGTAGCTTCCATGTGCCTTTGGGTGGGGAGTATGGTCTCTGACTGTTGTTGGTGCTTATGACCAAACAGCAATTCAGAGTACTCAAATTTCTTGGAGTCCTTAGCAGGGATGATGGAAAGTGCTTCAGTTGAAGACTCCATTATTCTAATGGGGGACTCCCTCAGCACTGGCTCTCCTCAGGGATGTGTGCTGAGCCCTCTTCTGTTCACTCTGCTCACATATGATTGTACAGCCACACATCCAGGCTGTCATATTGTTAAGTTTGCAGATGATACAGCTGTGGTGGGATGCATCACAGATAATGATGAATCCAGCTACAGACAGGAGGTGGAACATCTGGAGAGCTGGTGCAAAGAGAACAACCTTCACATGAATGTGAAGAAGACGAAGGAGATGATTGTGGACTTCAGAAGGAACAAACACACCCACACCCCACTGTATATAGGTGGATCTGCGGTGGAGGTGGTCTCCAGCTACAAATACCTGGGTGTACACATGAATGATAACCTCAGCTGGAGCAACAACACCACCAGCCTGATCAAGAAAGGTCATCAGAGACTCTACTTCCTCAGACGGCTGAGACGAGCCGGTCTGAGAAGCCCAGTCCTCACCTCGTTCTACAGGTGTGCAGTGGAGAGCGTCCTGTGCTCCAGCATCAACGTGTGGCATGGAGGCTGCACAGTTGCAGAGAGAAAAGCTCTGCAGAGAGTGGTGAAGGCTGCACAGAAGTCTGTGGGAGTCAGTCTCCCCACCATCACAGACATTTACACCTCCAGATGCAGAAAAAGAGCCACCTGCATCATGAAAGACCTCACTCACCCAGCACACTCACTCTTTGCACCACTCCCCTCGGGACGGAGGTTGAGGAGCATCAAATGTAGAACCACTAGACTGAGAAACAGCTTCTACCCTGAGGCTGTCAGACTCATGAATAAATAAATAATAAGAATAAACACTGCAAAATGTCACATCATACTGATACTGATCTGTTTCTTGTTGCTGCGTTCATCTGTGACCATCTGCTCATGTTCGTGCTGCTGTTTATAATGATGTTTTTCTACTACATTAGGGCTTAGTGTATTACTAGCTGATGTCTCTCTTAGTTAATCCTAGATGTTATTATTGTTTTTCTCTTGCATTTGTTGTTGGATGTAACTGGGACCCTGTGTACATAATCTCGTTTTCAACACATGTACTACATGCGGTGCAAATGACAATAAATTCTCTCTGACTCTGACTCTGACATTGCCCATTTGGGTGGCATGTTGGTAAACAAGGCAGATTATTGAGACAAAAGCTTGGATGTGGGAGATCAATGAGGCCTTGGATAAAGACTATTGATCAAGCCTTGGTTTGCCTGGAAACACATTGGAATCCTCCTGGAAATGCTGAAAGTGGTGATTGTGAAAAGAGATGTCTGGGCTCCTTGTGTAAGATACTGTCTCCATTACCCAACTCAAAATCCTCAACATCATCATCGTTATCTTCATTGTTGTTATCATTATCATCACCATTATCACCACCATCATCACCACCATCATCACCAGCAGCAGCAACATCAGCATGACAGACAGACATACAGAGAGACAGACAGAGAGATAGAGAGACAAGAGAGACAGACAGACCGATGCATGCACTGGAAAATTTTCCGTTTAACAAAGGCTGATACTTGCCACACGTTCAACAGAGGAGGAATAAATCAAGTTCAGCTCTGGATTCTTTTAAACTGGCATTATTCTCTTTTGTGTGAAATGTGTGCCTAGAGCAACAGGTTTTTATCAACTATTTCAGAAAAGTCTCTAAACACTAGGAGATAATGTTCACACTGGAACAGTCATAGGAAATGGTGATAAATCTAATCTGTCAACTCAAACTTTATTTTCTAATATTTACTTTTTTATGACTCCCTGTTTTTTCAGCTTTTCAAATAGAAAGCAAAGCAAAACTGAATCAGAAAATCTGTAATAAAAGCTATCGTACATATATTAAGACTGAAATATGCCCATTACTATCACTTGTTGCAAATAAAATTTACAGAACATAACTACTTTGTAAATGCCCAGTGTTACATGAAGGAATGCATATTGCACGATGCCTTTCAAGCCAGAAATTTAGGCTAAGGCTTTCTTATGTTGAGAAATAAGGTTGTAGCCCATTTGGTCAGACTTTGAAAGTAATGTTATGCATTATCTTTCACATTATTGTGATATGTCACTCTCAGAGTATATATTATTATTATTGTTTTGATAAAATTCATTTAACCAAGCAAATTCCATTAAAATCACAGATCCCTTTTGCAAGGGAGGCCTGAGGGTAGGGGTTGAACGAGTACATAATTTTAAAACTCGACATTAACATAAGAACGCTCGAGTAGAACTCGAGTAGTTGATGATGTCATAGGATCTTAAGATGCAAAGAAAATTAATAAATAAAAACGCAAAAAAAACGTTATTTAATATTTACAAAAAAAAAAAAAAAGACCAACAAAATATCCTACCATTTATCATACTGCAGATAAGTCACAGGAAAACAAAACTATTAGTTATTATTATTAAGCTGCAAAAGTGAAAGAAACGTGTGGCACATCAAAAACAAAACTAAAAACAGGGAGGCAGTCGGCCACCGCCCGCGGTGCTGTGCATTAGGTTTAGTTTTAGACAAAGGTGGGCACATGAACGCTAGGGACCGCTAAAGCGCTAATCCGCTTACAGTGGACCTAAACTTTTTGTCAGCGTTTTTGTGGTTTGACTAACTTTTATAATTCATAAGCGGATTTGTGCTATTTTTATTTAAAATGCAGTACCGCTAATAACTAATTATCTATCAGTAAAAACGAATAAACTTATTACAGGCTCTTATGCTGGCTCCGTAGCTGCTTGTTTTGCCTTTTTCTCCTCCCTCACCGTAAAGAGCAGAGAGGAGGGAGGGTTGGAGGGGGAGCAGAGGGAGAACAGACACGGATCTACCATGTAGCAAATGATGCCGTTGCTTGGGGTCCCAAATCTGCAGGGGTCCGGCCCCGCCGCGCCCCGGCCAGTCACCTACATCACTAACATTGCTAATGCTTGTTAATGTACATTTAACATAAAAATAATTATAGTTACGATGAAAACGATCTTAAAAACACAATACAAAAACCGGTCGATTTCTGTATTCCCCTACTAAAAATGGACTATTCCATCTTGACATCTTCCGGGTCAGAGGTGAACTCAGGGGCTAATTCTGTGGCTAGCTGCTTGTGCTGGGTTTCTTGGATAAATCCGCAGAGAACCCCGCTGTTTCAAGCCAAATTAACGCG
>JBBPBX010060137.1:0-21537 GCA_038048925.1 Garcialebias charrua
AGTGACGTCACATCTGTAATGGAGTGATGGGAGTGACGTCACATCTGTAATGGAGTGATGGGAGTGACGTCACATCTGTAATGGAGTGATGGGAGTGACGTCACATCTGTAATGGAGTGATGGGAGTGACGTCACATCTGTAATGGAGTGATGGGAGTGACGTCACATCTGTAATGGAGTGATGGGAGTGACGTCACATCTGTAATGGAGTGATGGGAGTGACGTCACATCTGTAATGGAGTGATGGGAGTGACGTCACATCTGTAATGGAGTGATGGGAGTGACGTCACATCTGTAATGGAGTGATGGGAGTGACGTCACATCTGTAATGGAGTGATGGGAGTGACGTCACATCTGTAATGGAGTGATGGGAGTGACGTCACATCTGTAATGGAGTGATGGGAGTGACGTCACATCTGTAATGGAGTGAAGGGAGTGACGTCACATCTGTAATGGAGTGAAGGGAGTGACGTCACATCTGTAATGGAGTGATGGGAGTGACGTCACATCTGTAATGGAGTGATGGGAGTGATGTCACATCTGTAATGGAGTGATGGGAGTGATGTCACATCTGTAATGGAGTGATGGGAGTGACGTCACATCTGTAATGGAGTGATGGGAGTGACGTCACATCTGTAATGGAGTGATGGGAGTGACGTCACATCTGTAATGGAGTGATGGGAGTGACGTCACATCTGTAATGGAGTGATGGGAGTGACGTCACATCTGTAATGGAGTGATGGGAGTGACGTCACATCTGTAATGGAGTGATGGGAGTGACGTCACATCTGTAATGGAGTGATGGGAGTGACGTCACATCTGTAATGGAGTGATGGGAGTGACGTCACATCTGTAATGGAGTGATGGGAGTGATGTCACATCTGTAATGGAGTGATGGGAGTGACGTCACATCTGTAATGGAGTGATGGGAGTGACGTCACATCTGTAATGGAGTGATGGGAGTGACGTCACATCTGTAATGGAGTGATGGGAGTGACGTCACATCTGTAATGGAGTGATGGGAGTGACGTCACATCTGTAATGGAGTGATGGGAGTGACGTCACATCTGTAATGGAGTGATGGGAGTGACGTCACATCTGTAATGGAGTGATGGGAGTGACGTCACATCTGTAATGGAGTGATGGGAGTGACGTCACATCTGTAATGGAGTGATGGGAGTGACGTCACATCTGTAATGGAGTGATGGGAGTGACGTCACATCTGTAATGGAGTGATGGGAGTGACGTCACATCTGTAATGGAGTGATGGGAGTGACGTCACATCTGTAATGGAGTGATGGGAGTGACGTCACATCTGTAATGGAGTGATGGGAGTGACGTCACATCTGTAATGGAGTGATGGGAGTGATGTCACATCTGTAATGGAGTGATGGGAGTGACGTCACATCTGTAATGGAGTGATGGGAGTGACGTCACATCTGTAATGGAGTGATGGGAGTGATGTCACATCTGTAATGGAGTGAAGGGAGTGACGTCACATCTGTAATGGAGTGAAGGGAGTGACGTCACATCTGTAATGGAGTGAAGGGAGTGACGTCACATCTGTAATGGAGTGAAGGGAGTGACGTCACATCTGTAATGGAGTGAAGGGAGTGACGTCACATCTGTAATGGAGTGATGGGAGTGACGTCACATCTGTAATGGAGTGATGGGAGTGATGTCACATCTGTAATGGAGTGATGGGAGTGATGTCACATCTGTAATGGAGTGATGGGAGTGACGTCACATCTGTAATGGAGTGATGGGAGTGACGTCACATCTGTAATGGAGTGATGGGAGTGACGTCACATCTGTAATGGAGTGATGGGAGTGACGTCACATCTGTAATGGAGTGATGGGAGTGACGTCACATCTGTAATGGAGTGATGGGAGTGACGTCACATCTGTAATGGAGTGATGGGAGTGACGTCACATCTGTAATGGAGTGATGGGAGTGACGTCACATCTGTAATGGAGTGATGGGAGTGACGTCACATCTGTAATGGAGTGATGGGAGTGACGTCACATCTGTAATGGAGTGATGGGAGTGATGTCACATCTGTAATGGAGTGATGGGAGTGACGTCACATCTGTAATGGAGTGATGGGAGTGATGTCACATCTGTAATGGAGTGATGGGAGTGACGTCACATCTGTAATGGAGTGATGGGAGTGACGTCACATCTGTAATGGAGTGATGGGAGTGACGTCACATCTGTAATGGAGTGATGGGAGTGACGTCACATCTGTAATGGAGTGATGGGAGTGACGTCACATCTGTAATGGAGTGATGGGAGTGACGTCACATCTGTAATGGAGTGATGGGAGTGACGTCACATCTGTAATGGAGTGAAGGGAGTGACGTCACATCTGTAATGGAGTGAAGGGAGTGACGTCACATCTGTAATGGAGTGAAGGGAGTGATGTCACATCTGTAATGGAGTGATGGGAGTGACGTCACATCTGTAATGGAGTGATGGGAGTGATGTCACATCTGTAATGGAGTGATGGGAGTGACGTCACATCTGTAATGGAGTGATGGGAGTGACGTCACATCTGTAATGGAGTGATGGGAGTGACGTCACATCTGTAATGGAGTGATGGGAGTGACGTCACATCTGTAATGGAGTGATGGGAGTGACGTCACATCTGTAATGGAGTGATGGGAGTGACGTCACATCTGTAATGGAGTGATGGGAGTGACGTCACATCTGTAATGGAGTGATGGGAGTGACGTCACATCTGTAATGGAGTGATGGGAGTGATGTCACATCTGTAATGGAGTGATGGGAGTGACGTCACATCTGTAATGGAGTGATGGGAGTGACGTCACATCTGTAATGGAGTGATGGGAGTGACGTCACATCTGTAATGGAGTGATGGGAGTGACGTCACATCTGTAATGGAGTGATGGGAGTGACGTCACATCTGTAATGGAGTGATGGGAGTGACGTCACATCTGTAATGGAGTGATGGGAGTGACGTCACATCTGTAATGGAGTGATGGGAGTGACGTCACATCTGTAATGGAGTGATGGGAGTGACGTCACATCTGTAATGGAGTGATGGGAGTGATGTCACATCTGTAATGGAGTGATGGGAGTGATGTCACATCTGTAATGGAGTGATGGGAGTGACGTCACATCTGTAATGGAGTGATGGGAGTGACGTCACATCTGTAATGGAGTGATGGGAGTGACGTCACATCTGTAATGGAGTGATGGGAGTGACGTCACATCTGTAATGGAGTGATGGGAGTGACGTCACATCTGTAATGGAGTGATGGGAGTGACGTCACATCTGTAATGGAGTGATGGGAGTGACGTCACATCTGTAATGGAGTGATGGGAGTGACGTCACATCTGTAATGGAGTGATGGGAGTGACGTCACATCTGTAATGGAGTGATGGGAGTGACGTCACATCTGTAATGGAGTGATGGGAGTGACGTCACATCTGTAATGGAGTGATGGGAGTGACGTCACATCTGTAATGGAGTGATGGGAGTGACGTCACATCTGTAATGGAGTGATGGGAGTGACGTCACATCTGTAATGGAGTGATGGGAGTGACGTCACATCTGTAATGGAGTGATGGGAGTGACGTCACATCTGTAATGGAGTGATGGGAGTGACGTCACATCTGTAATGGAGTGATGGGAGTGACGTCACATCTGTAATGGAGTGATGGGAGTGACGTCACATCTGTAATGGAGTGATGGGAGTGACGTCACATCTGTAATGGAGTGATGGGAGTGACGTCACATCTGTAATGGAGTGATGGGAGTGACGTCACATCTGTAATGGAGTGATGGGAGTGACGTCACATCTGTAATGGAGTGATGGGAGTGACGTCACATCTGTAATGGAGTGATGGGAGTGACGTCACATCTGTAATGGAGTGATGGGAGTGACGTCACATCTGTAATGGAGTGATGGGAGTGACTGTTTCTGTGGCACACGGTCAACAACAAAACATTTTAAAGTCTTTTAACCTGCAGCTTGTTATCATCAACTAAAAGTGTCTGCATGCTCCAGGTGTTGTTTGTTTCATGCATTCTGCAACAAAAGTCATTTTCTGTCTTATTTAAACAGATGTTCATCTTTATGAAAGAACAATCAGCTGTTGAAGCAGAACTTATTGTTATTCTGTTATAATCATCAAGACATTTTACTGTGATTAAATCATTTACAGGATGTCAGGGATTAAAACAGCTGCTTCAACACAGTCTAATCGTTCAGGTAGAAATCTGGTGCAGATTATTAATATTTAATCTGTAAATTAACAGCCACATCTGGATTTATCATCCCATCTCAGTGGTATGTAAACATGTGAGTCATAGTGTTTTTTTTTTTTAAATTAATGTTAAAATAGGTGATTGGCTCAAAAACCTTTTCCACTAAATGTTTAAGTTTAAAGAGAAACATTCACTTTACCAGAGCTAAACAGAAATAAACAATGTTTTAATATTTCTCCCAAAGAAATTAGATGGTTCTGGAATTTATTAAAAGGAAACATTCATCCGAAAAGTTGAAACTAAAGTGTAGAAAATCTTTAGATGTGTCAATTAAACATCTTGTGTAAAATCTGCAAATAACAAGATTTGCTGTTTCAGCTCCAAGATCCAGAGCTCCTTAACTAAATCATTAGTTTCAGATTATCTATAAACTTGTGATTGCTTCTTTTTCATTAAACTGACTTTTTTTTGTAAGTTTAGTAACTTGTAATATAAGTTGTTTTTTTTAATTCTGCTGTGGTTTTTGTAACAGATTTATGTTGTTTGCATATCAGGTTAAAGATGTTCTGGTTATGTTGTTGCATCTTTGCAAATTTAAGTACTGCTATTATTTGTAATTTCATTTTTTGGCTGCTGCAACTAAAAACAACACAAAACTCATGTTAAACTGAAATCAGTCAGTACATTTCATCATAAATCATCTACAGTACTAGTTTAATCCTAAACTTCTTGAGTTGGGATGTCAGAGTCTAAAGGTTGATCCTCACATTGTGCTCACAGTTGTTTTTATAGAAAGCATCATTAATGTGAATATGATGCAGCTGGACTTCCTGTTTGAAGATGTTTCACCTCTGACCAGCCGTCCACTGACTCCAGTGACCCCTTTAGTGTGATTCCCCCAAAACTAAACACCTGAAACTCCCAATCATGATCAGAATCAAATCTTTCAGCTGAGGCTTGAAATGTCTCCAAAAAGAACAAAAGTCCATTTTAGTTCAACTCTTAAGAGTTGTCAGGTCCAGGATGGACGAGAATCTACATCAAGCAATGACTCAGTTTGTTTTGTTGAAAACACTTGAAGTCAATAAAGCTTTTTGAAATGCTCCAGATGCAGTCGGTGCCCATGGAGGTGAAGCAGCAGCAGCTCAGGTGGCTCAGTGGTGCAGGTGAGCTTCCCCAGCGCTCAGGCCTCGGTTCTGGACGGCCCGAACCGTCAGAGAGAGGACGGCAGCCTCTGTGACCTCTCCATCCACGTCCAGGGACACGTGTTCAAGGCCCGCCGCTGTGTCCTGGCTGCGTCCTCGCCGTACCTCCACCACCAGGTGGGCCAACAAATATCTAAAACTACGTGGAGTCGCACTAAAACTGTGTCAACTTTATCAGTTTACTGGATTATATCAGTCAGGATCAGATTAAATGATCAGTATCCTGCAGACATGGACCAAGATTAGAGCTTCTACAAGATGCTGCTGAGGGAGGGCCGCTCTGCAGCGATGGGGGGTGGAGGAGGAGCAGCAGCACAGGAGGAGCAGGAGGAGGTGAAAGGTCAGCCAACTCTGGGTGTAGCAGCAGCAACACTGAGGGTGATGCTAACAGCTGGCAGCACAGGTGGTGTCCAGATGTGGAGTCCCATGAGCCCCAAAGAGCCCCCAGCTCCCCAGCCGGCCCTCAGGGAGCGAGAGCCAGCAACACCCCCAGCTACTGCACCCCCTCAGGAGGAGAGGAGGCTCTGCTTATTGAGGAGGAGGAGGATGAAGAGGAGGAGGTGCTGTACCACCAAAGGAAGAGAGGAAGAGGAGGAGGAGCGGAAGGAGGAAGAAATGGAGCTCCGTGTTGGAGCAGGAGGTCGGGGGTCAGCGACAGCTTCGGTGTTTCCTCCTACCAGGTGAGTGAACCAGGAAATAAACTTTACGTAGATTGACAAGTAATTCAAAAGTTTTATTTTGTTTTCACGTAACTGTCCATCAATAATCAATAATCAATAAATCAATAAATCAATAAATCAATAAATCAATAATCAATAAATCAATACGCTGCAGTTTACTTTAAAAAAGTGACAGTTATTAAACAAAGCCACATAGTTTCTATGTAAGCATTAATAAATAACAGATGTTAACATAAAGTTGTCCTGTGGAGGACGGGGAGGACTCGGCCATGTCCCTACAGAAGCGTCCCACCTACAGCCAGCCCAGCATCATGCCCCGCAGACAGTGGGTGGTGGTGAAAACCGAGGACGACCACCTGATCGTGGTGTCCGGGGAGGAGGAGGAGACGAGGAGGACGAGGATGAAGAGGATGAGAGGGAGATGGTGGCACAAGACAGGGAGAGGGGACACTTCAACATTTCAAACGTCAGGAGCCTTTCCAGCGAGCTGGGGGCCCGAGCGGAGAGAGACATGGACTCACAGGTGAGCTGGATCCTTCTGTTCAGGGATGAAATGTCCTGATGAAAGATCAAAAATGGCAATTTGATTTAAAAAAAACAAGTGGTGCTGTATTTTAGATGACCACTAGAGGGTGATGAAGTAACCAGATTAAAAAGAAAAACTTATTTTACATCTGTCCAAAATTTATTTAAAAAAAAATAACACAAGTACCTTTTTTAAATTTAGTGAAATATTAAGAGGTTTTAAAATACCCCAAACTTGTCCTGAAACAAGTTTTTGACTAATGGCTGATTTAGTAACTGGGACTCTGTACATAATTTCGTTCCGCCACATGTACCACATGTGGTGCAAATGACAAATAAAGAAAGTCTGACTCTTAGTGAAGGAATGTATTTGTATTTGTGGAGAAATGACAGAAATCTGATGGAATGTGGTGGTGCTTTAAATAACCACTAGAGGGCGCCAAACGTCCACAGTTGAATTGAAAAGACCTCAAGCATTTCTTCCAGCATATATGGGTAAAAATAGAATGAGTATATGTAATTAACTTTCCATTATTTTAAATGTGGCTAAATGTTCTGATCACCAACGTCCATGTTCAATAATCCAGGTATAAAATCCAACAGTCAGGTCATCTGGACGTTTTTGTTTTGTTTTTTGTGCCAAGACGTTTCGTCTTCCATCCAGAAGGAAACACCAAACAAAAACTGCTTCTCCCACAACATCTTACTCCAAAGCAGAAAAAAATGTTCTTATGTTTTTTAAATCCTCCCAAAGGAGGACGGTTCAGTTCAGGGCATCAGCCTTTTGGACCTTTTCACCATCGTCGGAGGACCAACTGCCCATTGGCTGGAGTAGCGTGTTCGCTCTCCTAGGGGCTGCAACGGTTTAGCCTTCGTTCAAGGTATTTCTGCTGTTCGCTGGGGACTACGGCGGTTTTCGCCCCCCTCCCAACTTGCAGCGTCTGACTATTGTGTATGTGATTCAACACTGGGTGAGTCGTTTTTTAACTTACCCGGTACATTTTGTCTTGGTTAGCGGTAGCCTCCTAGGAAGAGGCGAGCCAAGTCTGATCAGGGCCTCTCCACGAGGGCGGAGCAGTTGTCCACAGGATTGACAGAGATGAAGTCCTTTTTTCAGGCACGCCAACTGGGGACTGAGCCAGTGGCAGCGACCAGACTCTCCTCCCCACCCCTGCCTGAGCTGGCTGCAGAGGAGGATGTGTTCTCCTTGGCTGCCTCTGCCTCTCACTTTTTAGGTGAGGAGGAGGGGCAATCATCTCAGGTCTCAGAGACTGGTTCACTTTCCTCGTCTCGGAGCGCAGCTAGTGGGTCAAGTGACGGCTCGATGCAGGACATCATGCGTTTGGCCCTGAGACAGCTGCAGCTGGATGTCCCACAACCAGAGGAGTCCACCCCTGGAAGTGCCTTCTTCAGGCTGTTGCCTTGCTCATCGTATCACCAGAGAAAGCTCTGTGCAGTGATGTTCGGTACCCACGAGCTCAGTGTCACGTCATGGATGAATTCCTCTGCAGAGCTTATTATGCTGGAGCACATGCTGACCGCCTCAGCAATTCCATGGCGCACCTCATGTTTGCCCTCTCTGCGTCCTTTCAGGGCACTAGTGGTGCAACAGTAACAATGGGCTTTAGCAATGCAGCGCTTCAGGCTTTTGCTCTGATGACGAGAGAACTTGGGTGCGTGATGTCCTTCATGATCCAGACTCGCCGGCAGGTCTGGTTCGTGCAGTCAACATTGACCGAGCCATGTCGTAGAACCCTCTGTAATGTCCCCGGTGGTGCTGGGGGAGTTGTTTGGTTCGGCTGCCTTGGAAGCACTAGAATGGACTGTCCAGGTACAATCGACAAGACAGCAACTTTCAAGCCTTAGAAGGACGATGCCCCATCCACCTCCTCAGCATCCAAGGCACCCGTGACCCCGGCATTCAGCCGCCACCTCGGGGTCATAATCAGCCGGGTGGTCTTTACCCTCATGCAATTCAGCAGAGACCCAGCAGGAGCTTTTGTGAGTCAGTCCACCAACCAGCTGTGTTCAAGCTGTCATGAGGGGAGAGTGGTTCATGTCTGTAGACCTGAAAGATGCTTATTGTCATGTGCCTATTGCGGCAGAACATCGCCGCTTTCTCAGGTTTGCCTGTTGGGGTCATCACTGGCAGTTCCACCCTGGGGGCTCTGGTGTTACCTTCTGGCCAGACACTGCATTTGTACCAAAGGCGTTACCTCACGCTCACTGTAACCAACTGTTGAGGCTGGCACGTTTTCAGCCTACGCCGGGGGGCTGGCGATGGGTCTGGGTTATTGTGCCCAGTGAAAGCACTGGGGGCGTACGATGCAGCTACTGCTGTTATACCACGTTCAGACCAGCTGTTTGTGTGTTACGGAAGCTCTAGGTTAGGCTGTCCTTTTCATCTGCCAGGCCTACGCCGCAGGGCACAGCCCCCCTGCCGGTCGGTGTGAAGGTGCACTCTACCAGGAGCGTCTCTGCTTCCTGGGTGGCCCTGAGAGGAGTCCCGCTGGAAGCAGTATGTGCTGCCGCATCATGGGCTTCCCCAAGCACATTCACCAGATTTTACAACATTAACGTGGCCACCTCTTATCCCCTGGGCCAGGTTCTTCTGCAAGGGTCCTCTGGGCCTCCTCAGTGAGGTATGTGCTCAGGATTCCTTGTGACATTGTTGGTATTAGTCATTCAGCGCTTTCAGCACCGCCCTCTGGCGGTCAGGACAGGAGGGATGAAATAGAACAAAAGTGACGTATTTAACTACGGTTCTATGAATCCCGAATCACCGCCAGAGCTTCTCTGTCACTCAGAATCCTTGCATTCCACAAGAAGATTCTGTAGGAGCAGAGCCGCGAGTGACGTCAGGCTGTATAGCCTCTGATTGGTCATCCGTGTCACACTTGTGACTCCGCTGGAATTACCGTACTACTGAACGGCGCATCGCGATGGGAACACTCAGTACTTTCAGCACTGCCCTCTGGTGGTCATTTAGGGTTCATTGAACCATAATTGCCCAGTACTTACGTAACTTTTGTTTTCTTCTGTCTGTGCTTCTGCTGAGAGGAAACCAGAATTCTATGGATCTCTGTGTAAAGTCGTTCCACCTGCTGATCCTCTGCAGTTGTTCTGTGACCTGTTTAAATTTAAAACTGATGATTAAGAATGAGTAATTTAGCCTGCATGCTCGTTCTCTGGTGTTTATCTGTTTTATTCTTATAAATACGGTAGTTTTGTTTCTCCTGCCAGGTCTTTGATCTCATCGCTTTGGCCAAGCAGAATCGTGCCACGGCCCAAACGGCCCAGAACGACCGCTCTTCCCGCTCCCATTCTGTATTCCAGCTGCAGATTGAGGGGGAGAACACTGGGCGGGACGTTAAATGCAAGTGTGAGTATTATATCTCTGATTCTGTGCTTTTAGTTCCACTTGTGTCTGTAAGTCTAAATGAAGTTACAGGAAGTGTCCCGTCGAGGTTTATGAAACTGTTGTTCTCATGATGCTTGGTGTTTGTTGCTTTTGGTCCTGTAGCCACTCTTTGCCTGGTGGACCTCGCAGGCAGCGAGCGGATGGAAAAGAGTCAGTGTCAGGGAGACCGCTTCAAGGAAATGACCTCCATCAACAGCTCCCTGTCCAACCTGGGCATTGTCATCACTGCTCTGACCAACAAGGTGAGTCAACTGGAGCCCAAAACGATGAACGAAGGGCTCGGTTCAGTTAACTGGACTTCTGTGTTCATTTGTGAATAAAACAAACTTTGTGTTTCAGGAGAGCCACGTTCCTTACCGCAACTCCAAGCTTACGTATCTTCTGCAGGACTGTTTAGGAGGAAACAGTAAAACGTGAAGTTTATTTTCAACATACGGTCACTAAGGTGTACTTCTACAGAAACTCTTACTTCAGATCAGCACACAAATTTTTGGGGGGGATCTTTTAAATTTTTTAAAATTTTAAAAACACTTTTACACCTAAGTCTCAAATTTCCGCCTGGCATTTTTTACTTGTTTTTCACTAGAAAATAGGAAGAAAATGTCCTTTGGCCCAGTGCTTCAGCACATTTTTCCAGAATATGTAGAACTTTCAATATATGGCATTGTTTTACATTATACTTGATACCAAACCACTATTAAAACTGTTTAATCACTAAAAAACAAAAAACAAAAATATATTTTAGTGATTTTATGCAAATTAAAATCTGCATTTGAACATGAAGTACATATTTTGCATCACAAATTAACAATTTCAACACTATAGAACATTTACAATGTTTTTTTTATTCCCACACATTTTTACAAACAAGAAACAGACTAACAATTCTATTTACAGGCGATTTTCCCCCTCCCCCATTTCTTATTGTCCTGAGCCTTTGTTTGTATTCCCTGAAGCAGTTTCTCTCCAGCTGAGGCACAAGCCCACATCACAGGCCTCACACCTCCAGGCTGTGCTTTTCTGATTCAGTGCTTGCAGCGCCGCCTTCCCATGCTTGCTCTGAGACACATTGCCTGATCGTTGCTGCATGGGGCTGGAGATGGTCTACACAGGTTCCTTTTTGTGGCTCATTTTGAAGAGGAACACCTAGGAGGTGTGCTGCCAGCTCTTCCTGGAATCGGTCATCATCTTACTTCTCATAGTGACACACTGGTCCTTGTGTATCACGAATGAGTTGGTCACAGCAATGTGGTGTGTGGTGCTGTTGTATTGAGACTTTCATAATAGTGCACTTCTACACAGACAAAGTACAAACTGATGATTATATCTTATACACTTGATAAACTATTCTAAAAACATAAAATAAAACTATAAATACATCCTATTATGTGTACCCAGTAAAAACTATTATCCACAAGTAACAAGCAAGCCTCATTCAGAGATAAAATTCAAAAAGTTATTAGATGTGTTAGATCAAATGTTTTCAGCTTTTTCTCGCCTCGCTTTCCCCGGCGCTTGCAGCCGGGGGAGGGTGATTACCGTAATACCAGCAAAAACAGCTTAAAAGCGCACTTTTTTCTTTCAAACACCGTTTACATTTTTCTGATAGCGCAAAACGGTTGCAGAGTTACGGTAATCTAAAAACAGCTCGTGAAAACTTATCGCAGACGAAAAAGGGTCAAGTTCCTGACTTTGTAGAATACTGCAATACATTTAGCTATTTGTATTCTTACAGAATTTATATTCTTTTTCCATGTCATTGTCAATGATAACACCCAAAAACTTTCTACACGAAAGAGCATCAATCTTAAATGGAAAAACAGTTACTTTATATTCATTCAACCTTTAGTCAGGTAAATCTTATTGAGCTTTGCTGGCTCTTTTACGAAAGCGACCTGCTACAAACTAAAGGATGAACATCAATGATACAAATGCATTAAACAATAAAACAAAAGTAGCAAAAACATTATAAGGTAGATGTACAAAAAAATAGACCGGAACATCTGCATTGGTTTTTGCCAGGATTCCAACAGATTCTTAAAACCATCCAGAGAGGTCATAAGTTTTATTTTATCTAAATTTGATAATTTAAGTTTAAACCAATTTTGTATTTTAACCAATTCTGTCGTTATCAACTCCAGCATCTGTTCGATATCTTTACCCAAACAAAAAAAATTATCAAATAGGATACATTAAGAGTTGACACTTTTATCAAGTCATTCACGTACTTGGTCCCAAGTACAGAACCCTGAGGGACTTCACATGTAATATTGCAAAGGTCGGATCTTGCATCGTTTGCACAAATTGTTTCTCAAATAGCTTGATACCCACTGTAATGTTGGTCCTCCAACACCAATATATTTAATATGTCAATGAGAATGGTATGATCAATGGTATCCAATGCATTTTTTAAAAACAAATACTGAGACAATAGTTTTTGATCCATATAGCAGTAATAGTTTTTTTCTATCAATTCAATGATTGCGATTGACGTTGATTTTTGCCATAGACGTATTTTTGCTCTGCCATACTGTTAACTCAGAATATATGTTTATCAATGAATTGGTCTAAACAAACGTTTTTCTAAAAGTTTTGATTCTTTTTATATTGTACATTGAAGCCAGATAAACATTTTTTGCACCATTTTACTGAGATTTGGCTCATAATGGTTGAATTAATTAAAATCATTGCAAATGACAAATTTCGGTGAATGAAACACCTTAAATGCCCAAACCGTTAAAGCCTTTCAAAATAGAAAAAAAAAAAAAAAAACTAAAAAAACTCGCACAGTATACCATGTTTTACACGTCTTAATTCATTAACACAATTGCAATAAAACAATGCAAAAAATTCAGCACAATAGACTGAAACTTTATTAAAACAGAGATTAAAATACTACGTATATAAAAAAAAAAAAAAAGGGGGGGGTATTTAAGGAGTTCCTGTTGGATGGTGCTGTCCCAATTAAACAATCGTTGACCTGCAAAGACATCGCACAAGTCAGGTTTCAGAGAAATGCATGAAAATAAATAAGTCATAATTTCCTAAAGGCAGGCTGAAAACAAGTGATAAGAATTATTACGCCACATGTCGCTGACCTTTCTTACAAACCTGAGGGAACTGAGTGTTTCTCCGAAGCTGTCTGGCTCAGGAGAAATGTTCTCCATCAAGCTGAAGGCACAAAAACAAAATTCACTCCGATCAACAATAACCAAACCGCTTTTGTGATGACAAACATTTTAGCAACTTACAGCTTATACATTTTTTTTACGTTTGTGACAAAAAGTGGCCGTTATGGCCTAGAGAATAAAACAATTGGCCGACGTGAAGAAAAGGTCATCATTTCATCAGGGGTGGATTTTCAAAGACAGGTGAAAATGTCCGAACAATGTGATAAATCGACGCATGGAGAGGAAAAAGATTGAGCTCAGATAATAGACTAAAAAAAACAAGTTACTGTATAAGAACTTCAAAGGACCAGTTCCTTCGTCACACATCAAAATAAATAGGAAGTGACTTAAATGGTTGTAAGAACTAGAGAAATGCTCCGGTTGCTCTAACCCCCCATCTTTTTTTATTCATTCAACCTTTATTTATACAGGTTAGTCCCATCGAGCCTCGCAGACTCATTTACAAGAGAGACTTGATTTTAACAAAGAGTGATGACAACAGACAATCCTAGGATACATATCTGAGAGTGTTGGACCAGGCGGTAACTCGCGTTGACTTCTTGGATGATACGAATATGAAGCCGTCTGCGGTCTCACCTCTCCAGCATGGAGTTGATCGTCCTGCTGGGCCACTGTAGCCCTCAGTGAGCAGACCTCTTGTTCAGCGTTTGTGAGGTTGGTCAGCAGACGGTCCACTGTTAATTCTTTCAACGATAATTTAATCTGAAGCGAAACAGAATAAAATCTGTTACTAAATCCATTTAAACAGGTCATGGTCACCAAATTAATGAACACCAGCATTAACACCTGTGTTCAATGGAGACCCTTTACCTTCATGGCCTGCAGCTCTGCTTCCTGGCTGGTCTGCAGAGTCTCCAGAGCTTTGAAAGATTCCTGCAAAAAATAAAATCTGTTACTAAATCAATTTAAACAGGTCATGGTCACCAAATGAAGGAACACCAGCATTAACACCTGTGTTCAATGGAGACTCTTTACCTTCATGGCCTGCAGCTCTGCTTCCTGGCTGGTCTGCAGAGTCTGCAGAGCTTTGAACGATTCCTCCAAGTTAGAGAGCTTCTTCTCAAGCTCTTCTTGGACACCTGACCGGTAGAGAAATTCTATTTAGCAGTTTTGGTTTTGTGCATAACATCCGTCACTTAGCTGAGGTTTGTAGGGACTGCTAAGTCCCAGGAGGTTGGGGGCACAGGTTAGAGAAGATGAACTTATGATTATTCAAATCCCCGGACAGATATCAAAAATAGGGGTGGGAAAGGTGAAGTACCCACACCTGCCTCCACCCTTATTTGCCCCCATTGTTCGTCCAAGATCATTTCTATGTCTTGCTTTGACTTCCTGAAACCACCTCATAAGTTGTACAGGCATGATAAAAACACTTACGTATAATTCTTTTAGATTTCCCCTACGGTCTGTCTGCGTTTAAAATGTCCACTTAATGTCAGAATAAAGACAAAATCACAACTGACAGAGTAATTTACCGGTAAGCTTTTACATTAAAAAAAAAAATTGCACAGATTCCCAGATCAATGTTCCAGGTAAATTATAATTAAACTTTAACTAACAAAGTTAAGTCAGATCCTCTACAGATTCTTGTTTAAACATTTAATCATTCTTGTTTAAACATTTAATCTTTTATCCAAAAGACCTCAGTCAGTCTGAGGAGCTGCACTAAACTCAAGTCTTAATTTAACCATACTAACCATTATAAATAGCACCTTCTCACAGTGGATCACCCAGTTTGCTGGTGACATCCAGAACTAGCTGTTCACATGCTAACAGAGGACCATCAGCCAAGCTTAACAGCAAGCAGCCATCAGCTGTTAGCATTCAACTGTGAATGTATATCTTACCTCTAGAAGGACCAGCAGTAAAACATCTGATTTTCTAAAATACAGCTATACAGTAGAGAACCTCTGCAGCTCTCTGAACATGCATAAAAGATTCTCCACGTTCATAAGTGATTACAAAACTCACAAAGAGACGCTCTGGATTCATCTCCAACCACTGGGGCAGCTGCTTGTGGTCTGTGGGACTCTTCACCCATCTACAAAGCAGCACAAAGTGAGAGCAATGACTCAGGTGTTGAGATACAATAGTTAACATGAAGCAAACTCGTAGAAGATAAGTTCTGCTAATTGCTTGAAGTAAAGCAGAAAGTTGCTGCTCGTGAGAACCCTTTCAGGAGACATGACGGGCAAACGGGACATGGTCAGCTGAGGAGGACGAAGACACAAAGCATGGTCAATATAAACAATGACAAAAAGCAGCAATGTGATCAAAATCACATCACAGGCGTGAGCATCTGTTGGTTTATGGAATAAATCCTAGCAATGCTTGAAAAATACAGACATGCAATAAAAACATAATCCAACTTCATTAGCTAATGTTCATGTTGATTTTCAGTGAGTACTTTCTTAAACTATGTAATTTAAATGTAAATATTCTGTCAATGCACATTAAAAAGTCAATAACCATTTTTGAAGGTTTTCCTTCAGCAAAATACAAAAATCACACTTTGGATCTATTTATATAATGAAGTCGAAGACGCAAATTCAACAATGGCAGGACTCACAGCTGCATCGAATCACTCAACTGTCCACCTGGATACAGCTGCATCGAATCACTCATCAACTGTCCACCTGGATATGAGGCACCCCTTTCCTCAGCTCTTCCTGTTTGCCCGTTACTAGTCTAGTCGTGTTCTGCTCGTCTAGCTCGTCTCGTGTTTTCAATTTCACCTTCGCCATCGTTCTATTTCAACTTTCGACCTCGCCATGTCTGACGTCGATTCCTGCGCCTCCGGGGACTCCCCGGTCCTCATCCCGGCCACCGCTGGTCCTCCTTCCCCTGCTCCCACCCGTCGGAGCTCTCGGCGCGCCTCGCGCCCCGTTTCCTACTCCCCGTCTGCATACCTGCAGTCTAGGGGCATCTGCCCGGCGTCCGGTCTCACCTCTGCCCAGCTGGAGTCCCTCGCCGAGCTGGTTCCGTCCGGCGACTCTTCGCCTCCTTCGCGGCAGCTGACGCCCGTGTCCGGGAAGCGTACCAGGAAGCGGTCTCCACCTCCCGCCAAACGCAGCAGGGGCCGTCCTCGTTCCTCCGGTACCCCCGCTCCGAACCCGGAGCCGGTCCCCTCCACGAGCCGCTACGTTCCTCCTGCGCCGGCCGCCCGTGCCCCGGCCTCCTCTCCGCCTCTCTCCCCGCTCCCCGGCCGGCGTTCCGATCGGCCTTCGCAGGTCCATCTGTCCTCTGAGCTGCTCGCCTCGCTCAACGAGCTCGTCCGGTCAGTCTCGGCTCTGTCCGCTCAGCGTCAGCCCTCTGCTCCAGCATCGTTGCCGGGTCAGTCAGCTCCCCTGCCTGGTCCCGTGGCGTTCACTCTCGCCGAGGCCCGCTCCGCTCCTCCACTGGGTAAGACGTATCGTTACTTGTCCGCAGTCGTTCTGCTTTGCCTCGACGTGCCTCATTTTTGTCTTTTATGGTCAGTTCGCTGACTTGCGCCGCTCCTAGCTCTGCTGCTAATGCTAGGTCGGCTCTTCTTCGTTGATTTTCGCCCGTTCTGCAGCGCCGTCTGGTGCGCAGGCGGTGGTACTGCGTCTGCGTTGTGTTAACTTGCCAGGCAGATGGCGCTGTTGTTCCACCATCGTTTCTTCATGTCTTGCTGGTTTGTTTTACACAAACCTTCGCCTTGTGTAGCTTTAGTGATGTTTAATCTGTTTAAATTCTGTCGCACTGGCATTGTTTTACCTGTTTGGGGGCCTTTGGTAAGTTTGATCTGTTTAAATTCTGTCGCACTGGCATTGTTTGTCGCACTGGCGTCGTTTGACCTGTTGAGTGACTTTGGTACGTTTAATCTGTTTAAATTCTGTCGCCCTGGCGTCGTTTTACCTGTTTGGATCGTGTCACGTTGGTAATGCTTGCACTGTGGATGTTCTGTGCGGTTGGTGTTCGTGGTGGCTGTACTCGTGAGCTGCCTGGTGCTGTCCTGACTTTAATTGTTTTTCTTCATGCTCTCCCTCTTTAGGCCAGCCGTACATGCCGGCACATGCTTCGATTTCCCCGAGGCTCCGTGCTAAGATCCTGCAGGGGCAGCACGTTAATCTGGTTTCCCTGCTGCTCCCCTCCCCCCCAGTCGATCATCAGGTGGCCTCCTCCTCAGAGTTCACTGCGGTCTTCCGCTCCGCCGATCCCCGCCTGTCCAGGGACCTGTCCGTCGGCGAGTTTGTGGCGGCCTTTGGGGTTTTCCGGGATGTTCTTTGCTCGGTCTACCCCGAGCGTAGGGTTGAGCTGGACGCCTACCTCGCCTTGGTGGTAGATCTCAGCCTCTCGTACGGCAGGTCCCTGTTCTACCGTTACCATAACGCCTTTTCCGCCAAGGCTGCTGCCTTCCTGTCCCGGTCAGGGATGCGTCTTGACTGGTCGGTCCTGGACACTGACCTCCTTGTCATGCTGACCCACGCGGCCCCCTGCCACTCCTGCTCTGCTGTCGGCCATCGCAGTTCCCTCTGCCCCTCTGTCCCATTTGCCCTGCCTCCTCTGCCCTCCCTGCTGGTGCCCCGTTCTGTTGGGGGTTCTGTTGGGGGTTCTGTTGGGGGTTCTGTTGGGGGTTCCGTTGGCGGCCTGCGTACGGACCGCCGCGGTCGTCGGGTGGAGGTATTCAATAACATGCCTATTTGCAACAATTTTAACCGTGCCGTCTGCTCTTTCCCTAACTGCAACTTCCTCCATGTGTGTAGCATCTGCAGGGACGCACACCCGAGGTCCGTCTGCCCTCGCCGGTTGGGTCCCCCGAAGGCCCTCCCCGGGTCCAGCCGCTGATTTCCCGTTTTCTGTCCACCCCTGTTTTGGTTCCTGAGTTGGCCTCGCTGCTTCTGTCTCACCCCGATCGTTCATTCGTTGATTTTCTCCTCACCGGTCTTTCCCAGGGTTTTTTCATCGGGGTTTCCTGCCCTCCTTCTGCCTCCTTGGTTTGTCCCAACCTGCGTTCGGCGCTCGCCGAACCAGACGTAGTGGCCCTGCTCCTCCGCAAGGAGGTGTCTAAGGGCTTTATGATCGGCCCCTTTGTGTCTCCCCCCTTTTCCCCCTTTCGAGTCAGTCCGTTGGGCGTGGCCACTCGTAAGTTTACTCTTAAGAAACGTTTAATTATCGATCTGTCCGCCCCTCGTTCTGGTCCCCATCCCAGCATCAACTCCCTTATTCCTAAACCCCCCTTTTCTCTTTCTTACGCCTCTGTTGACCACGCCATCTCCCTGATTAAGACCGCTGGCAGGGGGGCATGGCTGGCCAAGGCGGATATCTCCGACGCCTTTAAGGTCTTGCCTGTCCATCCCTCTCAGTGGCACCTTCTTGGGGTCAAATGGGACGGCTCCTTTTATTTCTCCGTAAGGCTCACCTTCGGCTGCCGTAGCAGCCCTAGCCTGTTTGACAACCTTTCGGAGGCTCTTTGTTGGATCCTCCTAAACGTCCATAGGATCCCGGCCGTCCTACATCTGCTGGACGACTTTCTTCTTGTGGACCCGCCTTCTCCGTCCCCAGGGCCCTCTCTCGCCACGCTCCGTCGGCTCTTTCGCCGCGTGGGCGTCCCCTTGTCCGACGAGAAGACGGTGGGCCCGTCTACCCGTTTGGAGTTTTTGGGGATCACGCTTGACTCCGTGCTGATGGTAGCTTCCCTTCCTGAGGATAAGCTCGCCCGTATCCGGGAGTTTTCTCGAGCTTATGCCTCTGCTGTGTCCGTTACGAAACGCCAACTTCTCTCGTTGCTGGGCTACCTCAATTTTGCTATCCGCATAATTCCCCAGGGCCGCTCTTTCATATCTCGCCTGCTTGATCTGGCTAGATCGGTCCCTGCCTTGGGGGATCGCGTCTCTCTGGACGAGGGCTGTCGTTCTGATCTGGCTTTCTGGGCCAAGCTGCTGTCGGATTGGAACGGCATCTCTTTCTTTTATGACGACGTCGTGCAGTCTGCGGATTCTCTGCAGTTCTTCACGGACGCCGCCCCATCCTCAGGTTTTGGGGGGGTTTTCCAGGGCCGTTGGTTTGCGGGTGAATGGCCCCCTTCATTTCCCCGTGCTGAGTCTTCGGCCTTTTATGAAATCGTGCCCATAGCCATAGCCTGCTGCCTCTGGGGTCGTTTCTGGAAGAGGAAGCGCATCTCTGCCATGTGCGATAATCTTGCCATGGTCGACGCCATCAATAAAGGCCGCTCTCCCGTCCAGTCCATCATGCCCTACATCCGCCGCATCACATGGCAGTCCGTCACGGACAACTTCATACTGTCCGCTCGCCATGTGCCCGGTCACTCCAACGTCCTCGCGGACGCTCTGTCTAGATCCCGATTCCAGGTCTTCCGTCGGCTCTGCCCATCAGCCGATCCCTCTCCAACTCAATGCCCCGATCTGGGGGATATCGCTTTGTATTAGCGTCCCCGTCACCTGTCAGCTCCTTTTAGCCACCCTTAGTTAGCATCAACCCGTGTGTTAGTTTTATCATCGTTAACAATATGCAATAACGCGGCTGCTCTCCCTCCTTCTGCTTCCAGGTCACCCGTCGCCTCTGCCCGTCTGTCGTTCCTTCGGTCCATTGCCCGGACCTGCCGATCCTCGCCCCATCGCGACCCCCTCGCTTCTCCCGCTCCTACAGTCGGCCCGTGTCTACATCCGCTCAGGTTTAGCCCCTTCCACTCAGCGATCGTATTCATTCGCTTGGCGCCTGTACGCTAAGTTCTGTGCGGCTGTTGGGTCCTCCCTTCTCCCGGTTCTCGTACCCACAGTCATAGCTTTCATCACGTACTGTTTTGACCATCGCCGTTTCAAGCTACCGTACATTAAATCCCTCCTAGCTGGCATTAACTTCCATGCACAACTTCATCATCTCGGTCCACTCCCTAGTTTGTTCTCCAACCACGTCATTAAACTCCTCCTGAAGGGTTTAGCTAAGCGTTCTCCTCCCCAGCTTGACGGCAGACGACCAATCACTTTTTCTGTTCTTAAGAGACTTCTAGTAGCCCTCCGGTCCTCCTCCTATTCGTCGTATCTGAAGGCGCTCCTTTCAAGCGTGTTTCTCCTGGCCTTCTACGGACTCCTTCGGGTCGGCGAGTTCACATCTCGGGGCAGCTTCGATCCTTCAGTAGATTTAACCCCCGATGATCTGGTTTTCTTTCCCGACCATTTTGACCTCTGCCTCAAGCACTCGAAGGGCAAAGGCCCTGCAGTTGTCTCCATAGCTCGCATAGACGGCCCGTATTGTCCCTTCCGTGCCATGGTTAGGTTCATCTTTAAACGTCGTAAGCTCTGCCCCTCATTCGGTCCCTTGTTCCTCACTCCCGACGGCACCCCCATGACTGCAGCATGGTTCGTCAGATTTCTCAGGAAATCCTTGGCCCTATGCGGCCTTTCCCCTCTCCATTACTCTGGCCATTCCTTTCGGATTGGGGCTGCTACCTCCGCCGCTGTTCAAGGTGCATCGGGGGCATCCCTCCAACAGCTAGGTCGCTGGTCTTCGACAGCCTACTCCTCTTACGTCCGCCCGGATCTTCAATCAGTGCTCTCTGCTCAACGCTTGCTCAGCCGTTAGGTGAGCTCTAACATCACATACTAGTGGTAGTGTCCTCCTGCTCTGTGTCACCTCCCTCTTTTGACGGCTCAAGCCAAATCACTTCCCCTTTTGTCTTCTCTCCCTGGAATGGGGCTAGAGTCCATGCACGCTCGCTCTCGGTTGCCCAGGCGAGGCTCGTTCCCGGGAATGCCGCTGTCGCCCATTCCAAGAAAAGAGGCGTCGTTGCCCAGTCCACGTAAAGAGGCCGTCGTTGCCCAGTCCGAGAGAAAAGAGGCCGTCGTTGCCCAGTCCACGTAAAGAGGCAGTCGTTGCCCAGTCCACGTAAAGAGGCAGTCTTTGCCTAGTCCGTGAAAAGAGGCTGTTGCCCATGCATGCCCTCGGGCAGCCAGACCCTCGCCAGCTCGGCCCCGGCTTTTCTTTTTGGGGGGTAGATATCCATAATCTATCTCCCTATGCCGGACATTCAAGCTCTCAGCAGTCCGGCATGCATGCCCTCCGCCGGGGCCCGAGCGCCAAAGAAACCTTAATCAATAAAACATTTTAATTGTGTTCTCTCTCTCGTTTTGTGAGTCTCTTCAGGTTGAAATGAAGTCGAAGACGCAAATTCAACAATGGCAGGACTCACAGCTGCATCGAATCACTCAACTGTCCACCTGGATACAGCTGCATCGAATCACTCATCAACTGTCCACCTGGATATGAGGCACCCCTTTCCTCAGCTCTTCCTGTTTGCCC
>JBBPBX010060138.1:0-21537 GCA_038048925.1 Garcialebias charrua
TATATATATATATATATATATATATATCATAAAATAAAATATATATATTTTATCATTTAAATATGTTCCTTTATGCAAACAAAATGATAAATCACTTTAATTTTGCTTTAAAAGTGATTTTGAACTTCAAGCCGTGTTTAATCATGGGAAATCTGATTACACCCGAACGCACCATCTGTGATGTCACACCGGGCAGAGCTCTGGGCTTGTCACAGTGCGCAGGTATGAGCAGCTCGACATGAAGGTAAGTCTGATACAGCATCAGACCTAAATTAGATCCTGTTGTTTCTTGTTCCATCACCCAAACTATTTTCTGCTTCCCAAAATGAAGACAAATAGCTCAAATCTTCACATAGATTGCTAAATTCGTCGGGTTTTAAATGGTCCGCTATTAAAGAGACCAGAGCCCTCTGCCCAGTGTTACGTCACAGATGGTGCGTTCGTGTGTAATTGGATTTCCCATGATTAAACACGGCTTGAAGTTCAAAATCACTTTTAAAGCAAAATTAAAGTGATTTAGCATTTTGTTTGCAAAAATGAACATATTTAAATGATAAAAGATATATATTTTGAGCAATTTTATGAAAATTAAAAAATCATGTCAGTGGGTCTTTAAATTCCCCTGAATTCAGTACACACACCCAAGCTTCCTCACATTTCTTTTGTATTAAGAGCCACAATTTTTCTCCTCAAAGCTAGAAGGGTCTTAAAGCTGAACTGACATCATCTTATAACTATGCATCATATTGCACTACATATACCTGTATATGTTTTATCATTCAACTTTAAATTTTGCGCCGTGTTTATTCATGGGAAATACGATTACACACGAATGCAGCATATGTGACGTAAGGAGACGTAGAAGCAGTCTGCGTCTGTCAGCAGCTTGCCTGCAGCTCGCCTATTTTTTTTTTACTTGACAAATGCCGTTACGTTGTGTCACCTTTGGGTGTTCTAATATCATCAGTGAACAAGTGAGCCTTTTCACTTTCCCAAAAGAAGAAATACTTTGTCTGGGAATGGAATAAATAAAGCTGCCACCCCCCCTCGGAGCCTCCTCGCTTCCTGAAAAGGTAAAAATCAAATAAATACGGGTGCAGACCTAAATTAGAACCTGCTGTTTATTGTTTATCTAGCTTTCTGCTTCCCAAACTGAAGACATGTAGCTCAAATATTCACTTAGATTGCTAAATTCGTCGGGTTTTAAATTGTCCGTCCTTATATGTAAATGCATAACCGGAGCCCTCTACATCTCCTTACGTCACATATGTTGCGTTCGCGTGTAATCGGATTTCCCATGAATAAACACGGCGCAAAGTTTAAAATCAATTTTAAATCAAAATTAAATATATTTATAAGTTTGTTTGCAAAAACGAACATAGTTGAATGATAAAACATATATATGTAGTGCAATATGATACATAGTTACAAGATAATAATAATAATAATAATAATAATAATAATAATAATAATAATAATAATAATAATAATAATAATAATAATAATAATCATTTTATTTAAAAGCGCCTTTCAGGACACCCAAGGACACTTAACAAACCAATACAGTGTAATACAGATCAAACATTATCAGCGACAAATTGAAATATAAAATACATAAAGATTATAAAATGCAAAATAATAAAAATACATTTAGTAAAGTTAATGATAAGCTAGTCTAAAGAGATGTGTTTTCAGAGCAGTCTTGAACAGAGAAAGGGAGGTGGTGTTTCGAAGGTCTGGCGGTAGAGCGTTCCAGAGGTGAGGGGCAGAGCAGGTGAAGGCCCTGCTCCCCATGGTGGAGAGGCGGGCAGAGGGTACATGGAGATGTAGTGAAGAGGAGGATCTGAGAGAGCGTGATGGGATGGAGATTTGTAGGAGGTCAGATAGATAAGGAGGGGCAAGGTTGTGGATAGATTTGAACGTGAGGAGTAGAATTTTGAAGATGATGCGTGATTTAACCGGGAGCCAGTGGAGCTGCTGCAGGACAGGAGTGATGTGGTTATAGTAGGAGGTTTGAGTGATGACACGGGCAGCTGAGTTCTGGACCATCTGTAACTTGTGGGGAGATTTGTTGGGGAGGCTGTAGAGAAGGGAATTGCAGTAATCGATACGGGAAGTCACAAGACTGTGCACCAAGATGGCTGTGGAGCGGGGTGTGAGAGAAGGAGCTTGGCTGATGATATCAACACCTACACTCACTGTCTTTATGACATTGGGGTACCACAAGGTTTCATTCTTGAACCTCTTCTTTGTTCTTAATACATGATGCCACTGGGTGCTATTTTTCTCAAGCATGTTATATAACCTTTCATTTTTATGCAGATGATTGTCTAAAACTTTTGTCTGAGTGTTGAGTGAAATATGCTTTCATTTGTCAAGACATGTTTTATTGTGAAGGGACACGTACTTCCGGTGTTGTAATTAGTTCACGTGAGGAAGTATATAAGGTGACGTGTCAAATAATAAAATGCCTTGTAGTTATTCCCCCTTGTGGTGAACAAAACCAGAACGCTGACTCTTGGTCATTTTTATTCCTCCGTGGTGACGGTTTATCTGGATGAATGCACGCTCGGATTCCGCTGAGTGACGCTACCTGCTGACAGGTTATGGGCCCAGCAGAGCCCAGATACAGCCCAGCTAAAACTCCAGGAAGAGCTCGGAGTAAACCCGGAAAAGCTCTGGACAACGACAACGAGCGCGGGTGAATCTTTGGAGATTGGAGTCAATAAGGACGAGCGTTTTTGGTGAGCGACTACTGAATGCTAAAGTAGCACCATGAACAAACGCGTCGTCGATTCAAGTAGCCGATGGGCGCGGCTAACCTTCGACGGAGATGAAAACAATTATGAACTGTGGGAGACGAGAGTTCTGGGACATCTTAAACTTCAAGGTCTAAAAGACACCATATTGGGAAGAAATATCAAGGATGAACCGGCCGACGAGGTGGATGAACCGGCCGACGATGTGAGTGTACCGGCTGACACCGATGAAGAGAATTAAAAGGACTGCCAGAGACATTTAAATCGTTTTTTCGTCCATATAACTCAAAGCGAATCAGAAACAGTTTGCTGAACTCAAAAATAAAACACAGGAGTTATGGAGACAACTGAAAGAGATGAGGAATCGTGTCGCTGAGATGGAGGGCCATTTTCGATCATCAGCAGGAGTCTCCCAGCTGGAAAATAAAACTCAGGAACTGGAAGAACGTCTGCGAGCCGAGGAAAGAGAGAAGAACTCTGTGTTGGCGTCACAACGCCGTTTGGATAGAAAACTGAAAGAACTGAAATGACGCTGGACGAGGAGAGACACGCGCACACCGAGCAGAGAAAACAACAGCAAGATGTATCTTATGCAGTCAAGCACAGCTGATGGACGTTCAGCAGCTGCAGCAGCAGCTGGAGGACTGTAGAGACGAGAGCAGCCACTGGATGGAGCAGGAGGCTGAGCTGAAGTATGAAATCGACAGGCTGAAAGACCAGCTGCAGAAAGCTAAAGAGGACAGGAATACAGAGAGCGACAACACCTATGCATTCCGGACGAGAGATGACGACGTGAGACCGTCGGAGACGGCAGAGGAAACACAGAAGTGCTTTTGATGGACAGTAGGGGACGACAACACAGAACAATGCATGATGAAGAGATCCATGCTGCATGATGAGGAGATCCATGCTGCATGATGAGGAGATCCATGCTGCATGAGGAGATCCATGCTGCATGAGGAGCAGATCCATGATGCATGATGCAGAGGAGATCCATGCTGCATGAGGAGGAGATCCATGCTGCATGATGAAGAGATCCATGCTGCATGAAGAGAGAGATCCATGCTGCATGAGGAGGAGATCCATGCTGCATGAGGAGGAGATCCATGCTGCATGAGAGGAGATCCATGCTGCATGAGGAGGAGATCCATGCTGCATGAGGAGGAGATCCATGCTGCATGAGGAGGAGATCCATGCTGCATGAAGAGGAGATCCATGCTGCATGAGGAGGAGATCCATGCTGCATGAGGAGGAGATCCATGCTGCATGAGGAGGAGATCCATGCTGCATGAGGAGGAGATCCATGCTGCATGAGGAGGAGATCCATGCTGCATGAGGAGGAGATCCATGCTGCATGAGGAGGAGATCCATGCTGCATGAGGAGGAGATCCATGCTGCATGAGGAGGAGATCCATGCTGCATGAGGAGGAGATCCATGCTGCACGAGGAGCTGACGAGCCTGGCGCAGGAAGCTCAGGCTCTGAAAGACGAGATGGACATTCTCAGGCACTCCTCTGACCGGGTGAACCAACTGGAGTCACTGGTGGACACCTACAAGAGACAGGCTCAGGAGCTTCACTCCAAGCACTCAGCGGAGGCCATGAAGGCTGAAAAGTGGCAGTTTGAGTACAGAAACCTTCATGACAAGTATGATGCGCTGCTGAAGGAGAAAGAACGTTTGATGTCGGAAAGAGACATGCTTCGGGAGGCTAATGAAGAGCTGAGGTCCCATCAACCCCAAAACCAGACACAGATGAAGGAGCATCAGGCCCAACAGATTTAATAATGGCAGATGTTTTCACAAAGCCTGCAACAAGAGCAAAGTTTGAAGGATATAGTGTAAATATTGTGCAGATAACAAGTTAAAATGAATGTATACATTATTTATGACCTTTATTAATTAGCTGCCTTCTTTTTATCAAACAAACTTGTGCTCCTTTATTATTAAGATTGTCCAAAATATGTTTTGTATAGATTGATAAGCGAAATATGTATAACTAAATAACTTACGTAATTTGTAAACAATGTGCGAAACATGTATAACTAAATAACTTATGTAATTTGTAAACAACAATGTTTTGTTTTATTGACTGTTTTTGACAAAATGAACGCAAGTAGGGGTGTTGAGTGAAATATGCTTTCATTTGTCAAGACATGTTTTATTGTGAAGGGACACGTACTTCCGGTGTTGTAATTAGTTCACGTGAGGAAGTATATAAGGTGACGTGTCAAATAATAAAATGCCTTTTTAGTCATTCCACTTTGTGGTGAACAAACAAGAACGCTGACTCTTGGTCATTTTTATCCTCCGTGATGACGGCTTATCTGGACAAATGCACGCTCAGATTCCGCTGAGTGACGCTACCTGCTGACAACTGTGAAGGTGAGCAGGAGAAAGATCTAACTTTTGTAAAAAGGAAACAAATGAACAGGGTCTTTACAGATAAATGGTACATTGACATCTGTGTCAAGCTTCATGAAGATTAAAGCTAATCTAATCAATATGTTTGACCTCAGAGCATTGAAAAGGGAACAAAACATTCAAAGTAAGAAACTTTTACTCAGACTATTATGGGAAGAAAATCAAGTGTTTGGGCACCTGTATGCTGCAAGTAACAGACGAGAAAGTGCACCAAATTGTTTTCACTGTTGTGTCAGAGGGTTGACTCCTTGCTGGGTATGAAGCCTAGGAAGAACTTGGATTCGTGAAAAGGGTATACTACATCAATGATACTGATGATTAATATGAGTGATTCTGGTGATTCTGTAAAACAAAATTTTTAAGATGTTTTTAAAAGTATCTATACTTTACCATTCATGTATACGTTCCAGCTCAAAGCAAATGCACATTCCGTACATGCAGCAAACACAATTCTAGCATCACTGAAATATCATATTAAAAGAGAACTAAAAATAATGGAGACGTTAGAAGGCCAAGATAAGAAAAGCTGAAGAGCCAACAGGCTGGGTGTACTCTATGGTGTGTGCAAAAACGACAGTTGCAGACTTGAGATTATGTATGGATCCAAAAGATCTGACTGCTAAAAATCAAGCTTGAGCACGTCCAAATACCCACATGTGAATTAATGTTGAGTCTAAAGACAGGTATTGTTCAAAGCTTGATGCATTACAAAGTTTTTGGCAGAAAAAGTTGGATGAACAAAGCACTAATTACAGCACGTTTAACACCCCTTTTTAAATTATTTGTTTTCTCAGTTTTACCTTATAACATCATATCAGCATTATATGTTTTCACAAGTCTTGAGGTATTACAGGGTGCTAGAGTATATGTTGATGATATCATTGTTTGGGGTACTTCAGTGAAAGAACACAATGAAAACCTGACAAGAGTGCGCAAATACAACTGTAGGGATCAAGCTCAACAAAGAAAAATGCCAATTTGGAGTGAATGAGATTCTCTTTCTGGGAGATAAACTCTGCAGCGGGAATTAAAGCTGATAACGAGAGAGCAAATGCCATTCTGAAGATGCAAGGACCCACAGATAAAGCATGTCTTATTCACATCATGGGCATGATTAACTTCGTTGGTAAAGTTATTCCAAACTTCTCTGCTAAAACATCATGTATCTGTGACCTTCTGCACAAAAACACCGAGTTTCAGTGGACAGCCAAAACATGAGCATGAATGCCAAAATCTAAAAAAGGCACACACAACATAACCTGTTCAGACATTTTTTTGACCCAGCAAAGAAAGTCAAACTGTCAAATGATTCCTCAAAAGATGGAGTAGGAGAACCGGTAGTTCTATTTCAGGGTGAAAATGAACTTTGAAAACGTGTGGCTTATACATCAAGAACAATGACAGACTGAGCTGCATTATGCTCAAATAGAAAAACAATGTCTTGATTTAGTTTTTGGCCTCTAAAGTATCCAAAACTACATGTATGGTTTGCCTTTATTGTAGAAACTGACCATTGTTCTCGTTCCCATAAGTAAAAATTATTTGAATGAAATGTCACCAAGTATTCAGCATTTAGTCAAAAGTCAAAGTCAAAGTCAACTTTATTGTCAAAACTGCAATATGTACAGGACATACACAGGATTGAAATTGCATTTCTCTCTGTCCCTCGGTGCAACAGTAAACATTTAAACACTAAAACACTAAAACATTTAATAAACATAAGCATAAAATGAAATAATAAAAGTGTAATACTGTCCTGAGTTTTTGCATAGTAGTTTTTGCATAGTAGTAGTATGAAAGTATGAAAAGTTACACCAACACTAAAACACTAAACATTTAATAAACATAAGCATAAAATGAAATAACAAAAGTGTAATACTGTCCTGAGTTTTTTGCATAGTAGTATAAAAGTGTAAAAAGTATATCTATAAAATAAAATGAAAGTTCTGGCATTGACATTTGTAATAGAGTGACAAAGCAGCATATGAAGTTTATGTACACAGTATATGTATGAGGTAGTTGATATTGGTATAGAGGTAAAGTGGCATATGCAATAAGGCTAGTAAAAAATATATATATCAGCAGTAGTGTAGATATAAAAAGTAGTGTAAATGTAAACAGTAGTAATAAATGTAAACAGTAGTATTGAATGAAAACAGTAGTAATAAATGTAAACAGTGAATGTAAACAGTAGTATGACTATAGGCAGTAATGTAATACAAACATTAGTGCAAATATAAGAAGTAGTGCAAACTGAATGAGCACATGACCGTGAGTTGAGTGAATAACCCGTTTTGATGACACAGAGTCCAGTGTTAAAATCTTTGTGTTGTGTGTGTGGTGTGTGAAAGTTTTTTGTGATTAAGGCAGTACAAGTGGGAGGGAGGGCAGAGCAGGCAGAGAGTTTAGCATCCTGACTGCCTGATGAACAGAGCTGTCATTTAGTCTGCTGGTTCGAGCCTGGAGACTCCTCAGTCTCCTCCCTGAAGGCAACAGGCTGAAGCAGCTGTGTAGTGGGTGTGTGGGATCACCTGCCATGCAGAGGGCTTTCCGAGTGAGGCGGTTGCTGTGTAAGTCCTGTAGTGAGGGGAAGGAGGTGCCGACAATCTTCTCAGCTGCTCTCACGATGCGCTGGAGGCTCTTGCGGCAGGATGCAGTACATGCACCAAACCACACAGTGATGCAGCTGGTCAGGACACTTTCTATGGCACCCCTGTAGAAGGTGCACATGATGGGGGTTGAAGCTCCAGCCCTTTTCAGCTTGCGGAGAAAGTAGAGGCGCTGGTGAGCCTTCTTGGCCAGTGATGCAGTGTTCCTGCTCCAGGACAGGTCCTCTGAGACGTGCACTCCCAGGAACTTGGTGCTGTCCACTCTCTCCACTGTGGTGCTGTTGATGGTCAGAGGGGCATGTTGGGCATCCCTCTTCCTGAAGTCCACAACAATCTCCTTTGTCTTCTCCACGTTGAGAGTGAGATTGTTGTGTCCGCACCACAAGGCCAGGCGGCTCACCTCGTTCCTGTAGTCCGTCTCATCGTTGTTGCTGATGAGACCCACCACTGTTGTGTCGTCCGCAAACTTGATGAAGTGGTTGGAGCTGTATGATGGTGTGCAGTCGTGTGTTAGCAGGGTGAATAGAAGGGGGCTCAGCACACATCCTTGTGGGGCTCCTGTATTCAATGTGATGGTGCTGGATGTGTTATTCCCGACCCGTACTGCCTGTGGTCTCCCGGTCAGGAAGTCTAGCAGCCAGTTACACATTGAGGTGTTCAGCCCCAGACTGTCCAGTTTAAGGATGAGCTGTTGGGGGATGATGGTGTTGAATGCCGAGCTGAAGTCGATGAACAGCATTCTGACATAGGAGTCTTTCGTGTCCAGATGTGTGAGAGCTGTGTGGAGGGCAGAGGAGATGGCATCGTCGGTTGAGCAATTAGGCCGATATGCAAATTGGAAGGGATCCAAGGAGGCAGGGAGGACAAATGTGATACTTTTCATGACTAGCCATTCGAAGCACTTCATCAGGATGGGGTGAGTGCTACTGGACGATAGTCATTGAGGCAGGAGGACGTTGCCTTCTTTGGGACAGGGATGATGGTGGTGGCTTTGAAACAGGTGGGAACGATGACCTGACTCAGTGAGATGTTAAAGATGTCCGTGAAGACCGCTGCGAGTTCTCCTGCACAGTCCTTCAGCACACGACCATGTATGTTGTCAGGACAAGAAGCTTTCTGGGTGTTGATCTTGATGAATGATCGTCTCACGCTGGCTGAGGACAGCGCCAGCACCTGGTCATCGGGAGAGGGCGTGAGTTCTTGTGCAAGTGTGCTGTTACATGCCTCAAACCAAGCAAAGAAGTCATTCAGTTCATTCAGCATAGAGGTTGTGCTGTCACAGGTCTGTGGGGATGGTTTGTAGTTTGTGATGGTCTGTATTCCCTGCCACAGACTCCGTGTATCCTTGCTGTCCTTGAAGCGGTGAGCTATTTTCCTGGAATACTGCTTCTTGGCCTTCCTGATGCCCCGGGCCAGGTTGTTTCTGGCTGTCCTCAGGCCCACCTGATCTCCCGCTGTGAAGGCAGCATTCCTGGCTCTCAGGAGTCTGTAAACCTCTGCTGTCAGCCATGGCTTCTGATTTGCCCGAACAGTGATGGTTTTGAGGTTGGTTACATCATCAATGCACTTGGTGATGTATGAACATACAGTGTCTGAGTACTCCTGGAGACATGTGTTGTTGTTTGTGGTAGCAGCTTCTTTGAACATACTCCAATCTGTGGTGTCAAAACAGTCCTGGAGTGCCTCTGAAGACCCCTCTGGCCACACTCGTATCTGCTTGCGAACTGGTTTTGTGACTTTCACCAGTGGCCTGTATGCTGGCTTTAGCATAACACAGATATGATCAGAAGTGCCGATGTGGGGGAGGGGGAGGGCCTTGTATGCTGCTTTCATGGTGGTGTAAACTTGGTCCAGTGTATTTCTGCCTCTTGTTGGGAAGTTTATGTTTCTGTATGTTTTTGGAAATACACTCTTTAAATCTGCTAGGTTGAAATCACCAGCCATGAGGAAAAAAGCATCAGGGTGGGCTGTTTGCTACTCACTGATGTGCAGATATAGTTCATTGTGCCTCACCTCTAACTTTGCTGTTGGAGCTTCGAGGAATATATACAGCAACGATCATAACAGCTGTAAATTCCTTCGGTAAATAGAACGGTCAGCATTTAATAGTCATAAACTCCACTAAAGGTGAGCAGTGTTTGTAGACCACAGCAGCATCCAGACACCATTCATTCATTCATTCAACCTTTATTTAGTCAGGTAAATCTTTTGAACCTCAAGGGCTCATTTACGAAAGCGACCTGCTAAAACTAAAGAACAATGAACAGCAGTGGTATAATTTCCTTAAACAATAAACAATAAACAAACAAACAATAAACAATAGAAAACAAAAGAGAGAAGAAAAAAAAACAAAAGAAAGTTTTTTTTTTTTTTTTTTACAAAGTATCAAAAAACTAGCAAAACATTATAAGGTAGACGTATAAAATCAAAGACAGGAACAGATCTGCATTGGTTTTTGCCAGGATTCCAACAGATTCTGAAAACCATTTAGAGAAGTCAAGGTCGAGAGCTTCAGATCTTTTTGTAAGATATTCCATGAAGCAGGAGCGGAGTAGGAGAAGGCCCTTTTTCCAAGTTCAGTCCTCACTGACGGAACACTGCATGCGTTGTTGATGTAAACACAGAGCCCCCCTCCGCGTGTCTTACCTCCCTCGATGAGAGTTCGGTCCGCTCTGTAGCATGTTAGCCGCTCAAGCTGTATAGCATGGTCCGGAACGTTGTTGTTAAGCCACGTTTCCGTGAATACAAACACACAACAGTCTCTCACAGTCTTTTGTGTTGTTCGTAGCAGGCGTATATAATCCCATTTGTTGTCGAAGGAGCGTACGTTAGCCAAAACCATGGATGGAATAGCCGGCTTGTGTGGGCTAGCTGCTAGCCTAGCTCCGATACCTCCACGCTTACCCCGCTTCTGCTTCCTGTCACGCCGCTTGTGGCGCTTCCACTACGGGCACGATGAAGAGAGGCTCGGTGCTGGCTTCCAGAGCAGGCCGCAGTCACGTAGCTTCTCCTCGAGCTCGCTGTTTATTCCAAAATGAGCTGTTTTTCCGACATCAAGCAGGAACTCACGGCTATACTTACGTTCTTGAACACGTAGACATGACGAAGACGTGCCGGCACATTGCGGCATGCAGGACAAAAAAGCAGAAAACACTGTGTTGTCGGGAGAGAGAGAAGCCACGGCGTTTGCACGCGCCGCCATCTTGGTTTATTACTTTGTCTGTCCCCTCGTGGGCGAGGGACTCTGTAGTGGGAGGGGGGTAGTGTAATGACCCTGTGTTAGGTTCTGCTTTGGGTCCAAGTGTTTCTGTGTATTTGTTGAGTTGTACTGTGTTCTGTTAAGTTGTTGTGATTCTGTTGACCCCTGCCCTCATGTGTTGGACTGGTCGTGGGGGTAGGGGAGGGGTAGGAGCAGGGAGGAGGGAACGGGAAAAGAGAGACGAAGAAGAAGAGTGAGAGAGCTTGTTGTTAGCAGGCAGCTAGCAGTGTGTTCGCTCGCGTGTGTACCGCATTTTCTTTTGAGGCGTGAGCTGCAGCCTCGGTAATAGCAACTCTTCCCTGTTTCTAAATAAACCCTGTTTGGCTGGACTCCGTCTGCAGTGTTGGCGTCATTACATTGATTTTATTTTACATTTAATGATTAAGATGGGGAGATATGGCTTTGAACTCATGACTACTTGAAGGAAGTGTATATTTTTTGCAGATGCACTTTCATAGGCTCCTAAAAGTGACAGTGTAACAGTGCAATTGATGAAGATGTTCAAATCCATGTGAGCATGGAACTGTCTAATCGTGCTGTGTCAAACATGAAGTCTAGACAAATAGCTGAGGAAACCACAAGAGACTGAATTGCAGGATGTGATGTTCAGTGTGGAAAAAATATTGTCCAGCAGTATCTTGTCCTGGGTTCACATTAGAAGTGAACTGAGTTTTGTTGGTGGTCTTTTGTTGACGCAAGACAGAATAGAAATTATTCAAGTGCGATGACAAGACATATTAAACACAATTTATGAACGTCACCTCACAGAAGGTTGAATAATACTATCGTATTTACTGGCAGGGTTAGTGTTAGAGACTGGTTTGCAGGTGTTTATTAAATCAGAATCACAAAAACAAGCAAACCACGGGTCTATGACTGTAACATAAGTTCCAACTTATTCGTAGCAAAACATAGGCAAGATGTTTTTCATTTTAAAAGGTAAAGACTACTCAATGTTTTTTTATTATTACTTTATTGTCATTGTCTTATTATCATTACTCATACCAAACCCATTTTTACTAGGCATGGCATACCCTATACTGATCAGTGGCAATGGTCCGCGTTTTAAAAGCACAGAATGGGGAATTTTTGAAAAACAGCATAAAACGTCAAGTCCATTGTATGCACAGTGCAGCAGGAAGGATGAAAAAAAAAATCCATATTATTTTCCATAGTCAGTGTTTTTCAACCACAATACAATCTTAACGATGTAACTGGAGTCACCTGATTAATTGTTTTCAACGACAAACAGCTTAAAGACTTGGCAAAAATGTACATTTTTCAAAACTTCAAAAGGCACATGCTCTTGTTTTATCCAGATTCACGTATAGTTGTTCCTATCAGTCCACCATAACTCACATAAAATAAAAATAAAAATGAACACATGATTTTGCATTTGCCCAGTTTACAAAACCAAAAAGAAAAATTGTATTTATGATTTAAACCTTGTACTGTATTGTCTTGTTGGTGGAAAATCTGCCATGTATTTATTTTTGTCATTGTTTTTATTTTATTTATTTTGATGTAGTCAAACATTTTTTTATTATTTTTTTATTTTGAGACAAATACTAAAATTAACATTTTAATTTATTTCGTCTGCATTTTTTAAAATGCTCTCATAACCTCACTGTATCTTTATTAGAGACTTGTGTTCCTTAAGGAGGAAAATTGGCCATATTAGAATACATAAAAACAAATTTTAATCCCATGATTATCATATCGTAAAATTATGCATTCCTCTAATTACTGTTATTTTCTTTTTACCTTTGTTACTAAACTTTCAATGTTGATATTAGCCCACTAGATGCTGCTCCGCTTTTATAATTGAGAATGTCTGTAAAATTAGTAGTAGTTCAACTTACCCCAGGAGAGGTATGTCTTTCCAAGCCAGAGTCATTGCAGAGTCCCACCTCTCATCTTGTCTCATTGTTTTAGTTTGAATGTAAAGAGCAAAAACTCACTGTGCACAAGTAAGCATTTAGTACTATTTAGTACGTGTTTGGGTCATCGGCCACGTGCATCCATTGAGTGCTGTGGCTGAATGAACATCTACAGTATTTGGGCTATGGATCCCTGGCAGTAGTCCGTCTGAAGCTTAACCAAAATTTTTACCTCTTTCAATGCCGGTCAGCATGCAGTGAAGTGGCCGCATGTGGCAGGTGATAGTATGGCAAGCCATGTAGACATATACAGTAATAGGAATATAATTGGAACCTCAGCCACGCTCATCCGCTGATGCCACCAAAAGCCCGGCACTGACCCGGCCCGCACATTAAGCACATTATTATGGACCGGCCCAGTCGGGCAGGGTTGGGTTCTGTGTTTGGGAACAGCTGTTCCGCATGAATGCAGGCTGTAGAAGAGGACGCTTCACACCTGACAGCCATTGGTTTATCCAAAGGCATAACATAATTATTATTATTATTTTTTTGCTACTTTTTCTTTTGACTGTCTTTTTGGTTGTTATTTTGTTTCGATTTGTTAGGTAAATAAATAAAAATAAATTTTAATTTTGTATGCCTCTTTTGTGACTGTCTATTGTTGTTGTTGTTACTCAGATAGTCCCTGAGGCTTAATGGGATTAACCTGTCTAAATAAAGGTTGAATGATTTTTTTATTTTTTATATAGTGTTCGCTGGTATATCAGCGTCAATACAGCAAAAAAAAAAAAAAAAAAACTATTTAAAAACTAGCAATTCTATCATTGTAGGGATGGCTCCCTGACAATCATGGGCAGAAAGGAAAAATAAAATAATAATTAAAACAGAAACAAAAGATTAATGTTGTATTACAGTGGTTAATTAACTCAGTGACTTTGCGATCCTCTTTGTGGTTAACTTCTTTTACAAACTAACTACTGTACAAAGTTACTGTGTGTCATCATTAAAATTCTCTCGATAATAGATCTGTTTGTATTAAAGTAAAGATGTGTGCAATGTTTCTGACTGTTTACAGTGTTTCTGAGTGTGAACATGGTGTTTTCATGTTATTTTCCTGTTCTGGATTGGTTTGGCATTTATGTAAAGTCTATTTTATTGGCTTTAACCTGACACTATGAGTCAGAGACCGTTTGCGGTAGGTATGATGGGGAAAAGCACTGCGGGGGTGGTGACATCACGAGGTGGCACTTATTTTTGCTTCTGCATTGCATAGCATTATTCTGTGCAAATCCTCATACTCTTGTTAGCTTTAAGTGCAGAGAAATGTCTTTAAATATTAGCAGACATGAATTTACCAGACTTAAATTTAACAAAAGTTAATTCCACTAGAGGTTTTCGAGGTTAACAAAAATGTAATGCAATAAACAGAAGGTTAGCTCCTCTAATAGCAGATTGTCACAAACACATTATAAAAGTAAAATTTCTATTTTCATTTAAAAAATCAGTCTATGTAGGAGTGTCTAGGAGCACAATGGTTAGCAATATTGCCTGACAGAAAGAAGGTCCTCAGTTCATTTCCTGTTTTTGGCCCAGGGTCTTTATGTGTGGGATTTGCATGGTCTCTATGTTTTGTGGGTGGGTTTTCTCCTGGTATTCTGGTTCCCTTATCAGTCATGTCACTCGGTGCAACATAAATGCTATGGGAAATTGCGCTCCGCGCGATTACCGGAAGGAATACAATCACGCCTTTACGGCAGGGACGTCAGCGTCACGCCAGAGACCCCGTCCTCTGGGTATTTAAGGCGCTGACGCCCATCCATCATTCTCTTATTGCCCTTCACCTCGCTTAAACCTGAACTCTCTCTCTCTCTTCGCGGGACTTCTCTGTTGCTTCATCGCTCGACCAGAGGTGAGCTTGCTCCTTACACAGAGCGTACAGAGAATTATTCCTGCGTACTACTGGGCTAGCGAAAGCTAGTCCGGCACATTTTTCCTTAACACTAGGAATACCAAACATATGTACTTGTACATATTTTACATATAGCTCCCATGGGAGACTGTAAAATGACAGATTGAGGAATTTGCATTCCATTAGGTTTGTGTGACCCCCTGGGGCTGAAGTCTTTTGTGTGCTCAAAACATCCCCCCAGTAGCCAAAACAAAACATCTCTGACAGGCTTTGCCCCTGTCATGTGTTTTATATTGTTTCTCACTCTCCCTCTGTTGGCTCCTTCTCATCCCTGCGCCTCCTCCCCTGTCAGATGTCCCACAGGTGTTCAGTGTTTTAGTTAATTACTTTGGTCTGTATTTAGGTGAGGATTCAGGTCTTAGCATTTGTCGGGTCATAGTCATTTTCTCCCTATGTCTGGTGGAGCCAAACACTTCCTCATCGTTTTGTAAGTAGTTGCTGCACTGTCAGCCTTTTGTTTACATTATTAAAGTGTTTATTATTTTACATTCTCCGTCTCCGAGTCCTGTCCTGCCTGCACTCTGGGTTTGCTTGCTCACCGGAACCAAAGCGTGATATTATGACCCGACCTAACCGACGCAAGCCCAGCAGGCGGAACAACGGACCCGCTCGGCGGCTGCCGGACGCGGCCCCAGGTCAGGACGTGCCGACAGCCATCCGCATGTTCGGATTCCGAACAGAAAACGTCAGGAGGGATCCCAGCCCTGAAACGGAGTTCCTCTCATCCCCGCTTCTTGTTGAGGAGGAAGAACAGAGGAGGCTCGGATGCGGCCGCGCAGCTTTTCGGCCGTCTCCCTCCCCCGCCCCAACACTCGGTTCGATGTGGTCCGACTCGGACGAGGACTCGGACGAGGACATGGGATCAGATGGGTTCTGGGCGGATCCGGCACCTGCTCTCAGTCCACGTCACCACGGGACTGAACGAGTGGACATTTCCGGGTTCCAGTCCCGCCCACCGTCAAACTCTCCTCAGCTGTCAGAAAAGCCGGGGAAGTCTTCAAAGGGGAGGGCGTGTGTCAACCCATGCGCTCCTGTTGCTGGGTGCGTGGACGTCACGCGCTCCTGCACACCTGCCGTGAGGGGACAGGACGTCCGCGGCTCCAGTGATCTGTGGGACAGATTTGTTGCAGCAGAGGAAATAATTTCCTCATACTCGGGAGCTGACAACGAGATCTGTGGGACAGATTTGTTGCAGCAGAGGAAATAATTTCCTCATACTCGGGAGCTGACAACGAGGACTCGTCTGAGGCGTGGCAGCTGTTCGAGCGGGCGTGGAGGGAGCGCTGTGTGATACGTTCACTGCTACTCGCTCGCATACAGCCAGGTCCACCTCCCAACTCACCACCAGCTGATCACAGTTCCCCATCTACATCAAATTCTCCTCTGAGCCCTCCAGAAGCCGAACGTCTGAGTTTAACAGCAGCTGAACGTCTGAACATCTCACCTACAGCAGCAGTTTCAGCTGTCAGTTCAGCAGCAGTTTCAGCTGTCAGTTCAGCATCAGCTGTCCCACCTGTTAGCTCAGCAGCTGTCTCACCTGTTAGCTCAGCAGCAGTTTCACCTGTTAGCTCAGTGACAGCAGCAGTTTCACCTGTTAGCTCAGTGACAGCAGCAGTTTCAGCTGTTAGCTCAGTGACAACAGCAGTTTCAGCTGTTAGCTCAGTGACAGCAGCAGTTTCAGCTGTTAGCTCAGTGACAGCAGCAGTTTCAGCTGTCAGTTCAGCATCAGCTGTCCCACCTGTTAGCTCAGCAGCTGTCTCACCTGTTAGCTCAGCAGCAGTTTCACCTGTTAGCTCAGTGACAGCAGCAGTTTCAGCTGTTAGCTCAGTGACAGCAGCAGTTTCAGCTGTTAGCTCAGTGACAGCAGCAGTTTCAGCTGTTAGCTCAGTGACAGCAGCAGTTTCAGCTGTTAGCTCAGTGACAGCAGCAGTTTCAGCTGTCAGTTCAGCAGCAGTTTCAGCTGTCAGTTCAGCATCAGCTGCACTAGGTCCGGCTCTGGCCCCAGCAGCTCCAAGGCTGGTCACAGTTTCAGCACCTAGGCTGGTGCCTGCTCCCAGACTGGTTCCTGTACCAGCAACAAGACTGGCTCCTGCTGTGCCAGTTCCAAGATTGCCTCCGGTACCAGCGCCCAGACTGGCCCCTCCGGTACCAGCGCCCAGACTGGCCCCTCCGGTACCAGCGCCTAGACTGGCTCCTCCTGTGCCGGCTCCCAGGCGGGTTCCAGCTCCTGCTACGTTGGGTCCTGCACCAGCCGTCGACCAACCGGGCCCATCAGAAGCAGTGTCTTTTTCTCTCTCCTCAGACTCTGTTCTCGAGGTGGTCCTGGGTCCTGAGGTCCTCACTGCTCCATCTGGAGGCCTCACTCCATGGGGGGTCCTCGTCTCTTCAGAGGTCTCCGCCCCTCTGGAGGTCTTCACCAAAGAGGTCTTCACTCCTTCAGAGGTCTTCACTCCTCTGGAGGTCTTCACCAAGGATGTCCTCGTTCCATCTGAGGTCCTCGCTCCATCAGTGGCTCTCATCCAACCGGAGGTCCTCGTCTCGTCGGGGGTCTTCGCCGCTGAGGTCCTCCCTGCCACTGGAGATCTGGGGGCAGCCGCAGAAGACAAAGAACCATCAGCCACAGACCACGCCTCATCGGCTGCTGGCTCCTCTTCTTCGCCCGAAGACGTCTCAGAGGGTCCCAACGACGTCTCAGAGGGTCCCAACGACGTCTCAGAGGGTCCCAACGACGTCTCAGAGGGTCCCAACGACGTCTCAGAGGGTCCCAACGACGTCTCAGAGGGTCCCAACGACGTCTCAGAGGGTCCCAACGACGTCTCAGAGGGTCCCAACGACGTCTCAGAGGGTCCCAACGACGTCTCAGAGGGTCCCAACGACGTCTCAGAGGGTCCCAACGACGTCTCAGAGGGTCCCAACGACGTCTCAGAGGGTCCCAACGACGTCTCAGAGGGTCCCAACGACGTCTCAGAGGGTCCCAACGACGTCTCAGAGGGTCCCAACGACGTCTCAGAGGGTCCCAACGACGTCTCAGAGGGTCCCAACGACGTCTCAGAGGGTCCCAACGACGTCTCAGAGGGTCCCAACGACGTCTCAGAGGGTCCCAACGACGTCTCAGAGGGTCCCAACGACGTCTCAGAGGGTCCCAACGACGTCTCAGAGGGTCCCAACGACGTCTCTACGCCTCACGACGTCTCTACGCCTCACGACGTCTCTACGCCTCACGACGTCTCTACGCCTCACGACGTCTCTACGCCTCACGACGTCTCTACGCCTCACGACGTCTCTACGCCTCACGACGTCTCTACGCCTCACGACGTCTCTACGCCTCACGACGTCTCTACGCCTCACGACGTCTCTACGCCTCACGACGTCTCTACGCCTCACGACGTCTCTACGCCCAACGACGTCTCTACGCCCAACGACGTCTCTACGCCCACGACGTCTCTACGCCCACGACGTCTCTACGCCCCACGACGTCTCTACGCCCCACGACGTCTCTACGCCCCACGACGTCTCATCGCCCCACGACGTCTCACCAAAGGTCTTGGTTCCACCGGGGGTCTTCGTCTCAGAGGTCCTCGTCTCACCAAAGGTCTTGGTTCCACCGGGGGTCTTCGTCTCAGAGGTCCTCGTCTCACCAAAGGTCTTGGTTCCACCGGGGGTCTTCGTCTCAGAGGTCCTCGTCTCACCAAAGGTCTTGGTTCCACCGGGGGTCTTCGTCTCAGAGGTCCTCGTCTCACCAAAGGTCTTGGTTCCACCGGGGGTCTTCGTCTCAGAGGTCCTCGTCTCACCAAAGGTCTTGGTTCCACCGGGGGTCTTCGTCTCAGAGGTCCTCGTCTCACCAAGGTCTTGGTTCCACCGGGGGTCTTCGTCTCAGAGGTCCTCGTCTCACCAAAGGTCTTGGTTCCACCGGGGGTCTTCGTCTCAGAGGTCCTCGTCTCACCAAAGGTCTTGGTTCCACCGGGGGTCTTCGTCTCAGAGGTCCTCGTCTCACCAAAGGTCTTGGTTCCACCGGGGGTCTTCGTCTCAGAGGTCCTCGTCTCACCAAAGGTCTTGGTTCCACCGGGGGTCTTCGTCTCAGAGGTCCTCGTCTCACCAAAGGTCTTCGTTCCGCCGGGGGTCTTCACTCAGGAGGTCCTCGTACCACCGGAGGTCCTCGCTCTGCTGGAAGTCCTCGTTTCATCGGGGGGCTGCACTGCGGGGGTCCTCGTGTCTACAGTGGCTCCTCGGCCCTCCGCATCTCCTGGAGGCCTCCCTGTGCCTGGGGTTTCCTCCTCTTATGGTGATGGGCGACCTCCTGGACGTCCTCCGGATCTGCCTGATGGTGATGGGCGACCTCCTGGACGTCCTCCAGATCTGGCTGGTGGTGTTGGCCCGCCGTCCTGCCTGTTGCCTCCCTCCGCCCGCCCTTGCTGTGTGGGGGGCCTGTCTTGGGGGTGTCGGGTGCCACCCTTGAGGGGGGGGTTATGACAGGCTTTGCCCCTGTCATGTGTTTTATATTGTTTCTCACTCTCCCTCTGTTGGCTCCTTCTCATCCCTGCGCCTCCTCCCCTGTCAGATGTCCCACAGGTGTTCAGTGTTTTAGTTAATTACTTTGGTCTGTATTTAGGTGAGGATTCAGGTCTTAGCATTTGTCGGGTCATAGTCATTTTCTCCCTATGTCTGGTGGAGCCAAACACTTCCTCATCGTTTTGTAAGTAGTTGCTGCACTGTCAGCCTTTTGTTTACATTATTAAAGTGTTTATTATTTTACATTCTCCGTCTCCGAGTCCTGTCCTGCCTGCACTCTGGGTTTGCTTGCTCACTGGAACCAAAGCGTGATAATCTCCCCATATTCCAACAACAACATTCCTTCTGCAGGTTCAAAGTGCAGCTTTTTACAACACAGACCAAACTTTTGGAGATGTTGATGACTCTTTGCAAATGTCAACGCTAGAAACTTCAGTTTATTTTATAGATATACGTTTTATACTTTTTATACTACTATGCAAAAACTCAGGACAGTATTACACTTTTATTATTTCATTTTATGCTTATGTTCATTGGGTGTTTGGTGTTTTAGGGGTGTTTGGTGTTTCAGTGTTGGTGTAAATTTTCATACTTTTATACTATTATGAAAAAACTCAGGACAGTGTTACACTTTTTTACTATTTTACTATTTTATGCTTATGTTTATTAAATGTTTTAGTGTTTAGTGTTTAGATGGTTACTGTTGCACCGAGGGACTGAGAGAAACGCAATTTCGGTCCTGTGTATGTCCTGTACATACAGGTAGTCCCCGATTTACGAGCGAGATCCGTTACAACGAGGCGCTCGTAAACCGGAAATCTCGTAATTTGGAACGGCCGCCACGCTTCTCGTAAGTCCGGAATTTCGCTCGTAAATTGGAACGGTTTTGCTAGCGCGACTACGAACACTCGTTTTTCATCGAAAAACTGCTTATGAGTGCATAAAAATGATCGGAAACGTGTGTCCACATGTTTAGCTAACGAACTGTGGTGAAAAAACACAGGAAAACTCAGTATTTTTTGCGTTTTTTCCAATAATTCGCCAGCTCGTAAGTCCGGAACCTCGTAGATCAGAGCGCTCGTAAATGGGGACTACCTGTATTGTAGTTCTGACAATAAAGTTGACTTTGACTTTGACTGCCTCTAAGCGAGCAGGTCCCCGGTTCAAATCCTGGTCCGGGGGCCTTTCTGGGTGGAGTTTGCATGTTCTCTCCGTGCATGCGTGGGTTTTCTCCGGGTGCTCCGGTTTCCTCCCACAGTCCAAAAACATGCATGTTAGGCTGATTGTTAACTCTAAATTGACCCTAGGTGCGAGTGAGACAGGTCCCTCTTGTAAATGAGTCCCCGTGGCTCAACGAGTCCAGCCTGTATAAATAAAGGTTGAATGAATGAATGAACAAACTGATATGGAGAGAACACAAATTCTGTAAGAATAAAAATACTAAATCTATTACAGTACTGTACAAAGTCAGAGACCCATTGAATGATAAAGCTCTGTATTTGTTGTATAACACAATCATTTTTCCACACTCAAAAGTATGAATGTTTACATGAAAACTGGAGTGAAAAATCTTTATTCAATTTTATTTCACTCAGCATGTAGCTTGCAGATAGGCAGATAGGCAGCCGTGGCATAGTGGTAATGGCACTCGTCCACCGATCGGAAGGTTGGAGGTTCGAATCCCGTTTCCCCACACCATGTGTCGTTGTGTCCCTGGGCAAGACACTTAACCCCGAGTTTCTCCCGGTAGGACTGGATGGCGCCTTGCATGGCAGTCTGCCGCTACCGGTGTATGAATGTGTGTATGAATGGTTGGATGGTTGGTATTGTAAAGCGCTTTGGGGCCCCTCATAGGGGGCTGGAAAGCGCTATATAAATAAGCTCCATTTACCATTTGTCCTTCGTCCAGGAAGGACAAAGATGCCTTCCTGACAAAACCGCCGTTCACATAAAGCGCATGTGTCTCCGCGGAGAAACTTATGAACCGATACGGTCCATAGCAGGGTTTCCAGGCCGAAGGCCTGTAAGTCGATGTCCTCGTAAGTCGGGGACCACCTGTACAATCCCGCCGCCTTCAGATAAAAGTGACCAATGCAATCCCGCCTTGACCGTGGAATAGGTGATATTTAG
>JBBPBX010060139.1:6724-21536 GCA_038048925.1 Garcialebias charrua
TACACATAAAATCAATATGACTTTATGTAGTCATTAAAAAAACATTTAAACTACCTCTCAAACTTTCCTCCTTTATTTGTCTTTCTGTTAATAATACACCTTCATGTCTTGTGGGAAAATCATTGAACAAGTGAAGTATACAAGAGACTACTCATTTGTAGCCTCGTTAATCAATAGCCATGAATTCACTCCAGAAATTCCATGAGAAACAAACTATGATCCATGTTGCTTTATAACCAGGAATATATATATTTTTTTGTCAAGTCTTATTTTCATCCTTGTGTCCACATACTAACATTTTCACATTTTAATCTATAGATCCCAATTTAGATTAAAGTAGGTTTCTATTAAAGTTTAATTTGATTTACAGCTGACCAACTCTTCCAGAAACATAAAAAACGGTATTATTTTCCTGCTACGCTTTCCGGTTAACACAAAACATGGCTTTGGAGATCAACAGGTTCTTAAAAACTCAGCCTGATTTTTTTTGTTGTTGGTTTTATTTTAGATTTTATTATCTTACACTCCACAGACTAAGTTCCCCAAACTCTCTGCGACTTCATTTACATGTACTTGCTTAAAAAGGTAATGGCAATCCCATTCCAGCTTGTTGATTACCAGTTCTATTTACCGAAATATAATCTGATTGACACCCATCGTAGTAACTAGAAGGGCTTGTAATCTGCTGTAAATAAAGTCAAAAACAAAGTGCACACAAACCTTTTTAATCTAAAACCAGTGCAGCTATTCCATAGCATGAGCTTGACTTGTGTAAAGAAATGTTAAACAGGCCATTACAGGCCAAAAAAATAAATATGTAATGCTCATTACTTACGGTACTCGTTCCGTGGCTGCAGCCAGGTTCAAGTCATCCTAAATACTTATTTCATACACCTCAAAGCTAACATCGCCCTCTGATTTACTTGGCGTATTGCTCAGGCAGAGTTTTGTCCTCTAAAGGAGGTGATAAGACTGAAGCCTCCTCCAGGCTCGGCTACTGCAACTCCCTGTTTATTGGAATCCCTGGCAAACCTTCAGAAGCTTCAATATATTCAAAACAGTGCAGCAAGGATTTTATTGAGAGCTCGTAAATTTGAACATATTACACCCATTCTCCATAACCTCCATTGGCTTCCTGTCACCTACAGAATTCAGTACAAAACTGCTCTCATTACACATCAATGCTTACACGGAACTTCACCAGATTATCTAAAGGACATTCTTGCACCATATTCATCCACCCGGTCTCTACGATCACAGAACAGTAATCTACTTCACATTCCACGAACCAAATTAAGGACCATGGGAGACCGGGCATTCTGTGTGGCTGCCCCCCGCCTATGGAACTCCCTCCCTGACTACCTGAGAGCTCCACAGTCACTGGTTGACTTTAAACAAGACTTTTCTTTTTAAGCGAGCCTACTCTGCCTCCGCATGATTTTATCTTAGATCTTAGTTGATATTATCATTATTTTTAATTGATTTTATAATTGATTTTTGTTGTTTTCTCATTGATTTTACTTGATCTTATCACTTGTTTTTATTTGATCTTTGATTTTAGTTGCACTTTGAGATTTTTGTTAATGAAAAGTGCGTTATAAATTAAATTCATTATTATTATTATTATTATTATTATTATTATTATTATTAAGCGAATGACTTAGAAGTTTAATCTTAATTCTAAACCTCTTACAACAAAAGCTCTGTCAGTCGATAAAACCTCTCAGTAACGTAGAGACAGAAAATTCACAGTAATTGTTTTGACTCTTCAAGTCAACAACCTTATAAAAATAGAGATGACACTAATCATTAGTACCATAATTTAAAACAATCCTGATTACCTCATTTCAGGAACAGAAAGAGTTTCTACAGGTTTGGGTTTGCCATCTGATTTACTGTCCTCTGTTTCTTGAACTTTTCTCTTTACCTTTGGGCTAGTATTTGCCTTCCTGGACATCTGAGGGCTGAGTCCTTTTTTCTGAACCTGTGGGCTGCCGATGCTCGTCCTGCGGTTGAGCATGGGGCTTTTGGAGCCTTTTATCTTGGTGGCTTGTTGCCCATCTGCAGGCTTAAGCGAGCGTAGGCCAAGAAGTCCACAGTAGTAGTTGCACTGATGATGCATCAGGAACTCCTCAAATACATCAGGGGAACCACGTTCAGTAAGTCCTTGGTATCTGAAAACAGAAGACACAACCCTAATGATGCGTTGTGTTTTTAAAGCATGCAAACAGGAAAGTGTACACACGGAGACTGAAATGCAAACCCTTTTGACTTGGTCACAACTTTAACATTTGTAATCTTTGTTTCGACACCTACGAAAATTCAAACAAAACAGTTAGTCTCCAAAATGTATAATTAGAGCAAGCACAGGTAAAACAAGCAATCACAGTCTTTATGTGGATTTTATACACGTGACTTACCCTCAAGCTGAGTAACCAGTAAATTGCCGTGAGTCCACTGATGGATCCAATGCTGGAAGGTGCAGCATTTCTGCTCCAGCTCTGAAATGCTTTGTGAAACCAGCTTGCCTTTGGAGTCTATCATGCAATATTTCACAAAGTCACCTGTAAGATCAGTCTCCACTGTAGCATACGGAACAGAGTTTGCAGGCCGGTAAATCAGATATCGAGGAATCACTCTGCAAGCATCACAAAATATCAATGGGATGATCACAGGTAATTGTCCTATTCTGTATTTTAACAAGTATGCAATGCGAGATGGTACTCACTCCAGTGAAAAGCCAAAGTTGTCATTAACCCTTGCTTCAGCCGCAAAGATTTTGCAGTATTCTCGGATCATATTTTGAACTTTGCATTCCTGCCAAAATAATTAATTTAATAAGTAGAAGAACGTGTTGCAGTTGTCTTTGCTTGATATCTGTTGAAAGCAATTTAAATTACCGGTACACTCACTTGCTTTGTAATATCAAGATTTCTCTCTGCAAGGTTGCTCTCCTGTTTGGTCCCATAGGCAATGGGGTTTCGAATTTTGATGATACATGTGCTCCCAGACTCAAAGATAGGATCCAGTCCATAGATCACCTTCACCTTGCTTGCTTTGTGAGTGCAACCCTCCCCAACGTGCATCGTCACAGTTAAAATGCGGCCAAAGTACTTCTCCCCCCAGGTGCCGCTGTCTGCCAGGCCTTTTGTGAACAGCAGTGGGGTCATCTCTATCTCCTCTCCAACTGCAGGAAAACAGAAAAAGAGTTACTATGAACAACATGAAAGTTTACTAAACGTAATGCGGAAATTACTAAAAATACCTCCCAAGTCATCTTTTAGTAGTATTTCAGACAGAACTGCAAAAGACACACAAAAGAATAAAGTATTATTAGTATTGACAGAAAATATAACATTTGAACTAAATTTTTTAAAGTATTTTGTATCTTACTATCTTCGCTGAGCAGGAAGTCAGTTGTATCACTCCCATAATCATTAATGATTGTACAGCCGTATACAGCACAGTCTTGGTTGGATGCAAGAACAATGGCCAACGCTACTTGGGTTTCATCTCCTCCACTTAAGGAAAAAAACAAGGAATAACATAAAATCATGAACACCTAACACCTGAGGGGCATGTCTGAAGTGAAACTGCACCAACCAGCCACAGGGTGCCACTGTGCTAAAGATGGTCACGCTCTGTGAGAGCCACCTGCTGACACAGCAACCATTAGCACATTTATAGACTTTTAATGCACCCTGGAGATGGGAAAATATTGTGTCAGGTTACACTTGATGTGTCTAGCCAGAGATTCACCTCTCTGTGTCACAGCTGTGGAGTACACAGTCCCATGAGGAGGCCTTCTCTGCAGTGAGAACGACAGAGGACCATCTCTGAGGCCCACATAAATAGTTTTTGCTTTATTGTTTATTTATTGTCCAAGTAATGCCAACGAAAAAAGGTGAAATGTGTTAATAATTGCAGCCAGCATGTGGCTAGATTACTGTTGACTTATCAGTACCGTATTTTCCGGAATATAGGTTGCGGCTTTTTATCATTTTTGCATGCCCTGCGACCTGTACTCAGGTGCGACCTATTTATGGCTTTTTATAAAACAAGCTGATTTGTAATCATTTATTAACAAAAATTAAACTGAGACACACTCTTACAATATGCTAACAAATATATTTTTTAGGTGTTTATCCTGCTAAAATTAAAATACCGGTACATGCAGGTCTGTTCGCTGCTACTGCATGTCTGGTGCTGCGCGTGCACGTTTTGTTTCATCAGACGTAGCGAAACAAATTTTTTAATCCAGCTCATTTCACAATTACGTTCATTTATTAAAGAAAAGTTCAGCTCAGACACATATTTGCTATAATTTTTATCAAACAAATAATTGTTTTTAAGTGTTAATCTTCTTAAAAGCCTTGCTGTGCGCTCCTGTGGTAGACATTTGCAGCAGAGCTAAACACGGTCCACAGTTCGACGTAGGTGCGACCTATGGATTTTTCCAATTTTTTGGCAATAATTGGTCAATGCAACCTATATTCCGGTGCGGCCTATATTCCGTAAAATACGGTAATTAGGAAATTACCTTCTTTTAACCTCTAGTATTTCCTCCTCATCTTTTAACCATTTAATGGTGGAGTCACTCAGCACATTGAAGAACTGGCACCACAGCTTCAGGTGTCCGGAAGCGTCTGGGAATGGCTCTCCCCGGATCTTACGAATAACCTGAGGGGCTGGGGGTAAATTGTGGTGAAGGAAGTCAGGAAGGCAGACAGGGTAAACGTTTGTTCTCACAATTTGAGACAAAACGATAAAAAACCATATTGATTACCTTTCAAAGGGTCTGCCTTCTTTCCAGATGGTTTCTCATCTTCCTTGGTGCTGGCTGGCTCTCCTGTAAGAACCTCTTCTCCAACCTTTGGCACTTCCAAGGTGGCCTTTCTGCGACCCATCAGAGGAGAGCGCCTCTCGACAGGTGGGGTTTTTTGTCCTGCGGTCATCTGTAGCAGTGCTGCTCTGCGAGCCTGGCTGGGTGACTTATAGGGGTTCTCCTTCTTGCCTTCTAGGACGCCGACCAGTGCTCCCTCTATTTCTTCTTTGCTCCTAGGCAGAAAGATTTTGCGCCGAGCTCCGGAGGCCAACTCCTCAGGCGTGGCGGACCGGATGAGCGTCAAACTGTCTCTGCGTTTGAGTCGGGGGCTGCTTTCACATGAAAGGGACGATGTTGGCGTTGAACCTCCACTGAGATCTTCATCTGCCTTGTCACTCTGATGATCGTCCACAGAGATTACAGGAACACTGTTCATCGACTCATTGTCCAAGTCCGTAGCTGCTTTGGACATGAACTTGCGAAGACTGGATGGACTTAGTGAAGGATATGTTGGGGGTTTGGAGCTGAGCCTCTCAACAGAGGGTCTGCTTTTTAGGAAATCTTCGACAGATGAAGGATTCTTGGCATCTTTGATTGATTTCAGCTTCAAGGTTTCTGGGACAGTGTTTTCTTCTGTTGGTTTACTAGGCGTTGGCACATTCTCACCAACCGTTGGTGTCAGAGTTTCACATAGCGCAGCTGGTGTGTTCTCTTTTGCACTCTTTTCAGCTATTTCCTCAAAGTCTTGACTTCTTTCAGGCATTTCGAGCTTCATGCTCAGGCTGTTCTCAGCACTCTGCGTTGTCCCCCTTTGCATGCCAGCGGAAGTTTCTGTTTCTATCGTCTCGCTGGGAGTGGGCAGCTTAAGCTCTGCATCACTTTCATGACAAGTGACAGAAATTGGAGGAACCACAAACAGAGATTCCCTTAGAGTTTCAGAGGCACGCTCTGTACACGAACCACTGGAGACACTGCCCTCCAAGTCATCGGTACACGAAACATTTATAACTGGAATTATTGTATACTCCGTCCGAGCGGGCGAATGGCTTTGTGGCTGCTCAAGCATTTCTTGAGCAACTTTTTCTGTAGGCAAAAGGTCATCATTATTCTGCATTTCGCTCAGTGCGGGGAATGATCCTGAAAACTCTGCTTTGCTCTCGTCTCGAATAACCGCCTTTGACTCATCAGTTGCATCATGTTTTTGCAAATCATGTGGTTCTGGCTTGTTTAGTGCCAAAATGCTTAGAGGCAAAGAGCGTTCTTTAAGCTCGGGCTCCAGTATTTCAGTCTTGGGGATTATAAATTCTTCAACCAAGCTCAAATCTATCGTTGGTGGTTTGATATTTGACATGTCTTCAACAGTAGATATTTGGATTATCGGGATGTTACTTGTGCAAGAACCATGTTCATCACTCCAACTTTTCTTACTAGCATTGTTTTCATTACTTTGTGCAACTTCAAGTGCAATCGACTCATCTAACCCCTCCAGGTTCCCTGAAGTCTTCTTTTCAGGCTCCGACTCTAATTGTAAACTCTTTTGTTCATCTTCATTCTTCAAAGCTTGTACACCTCTGAATGCATTTATCTCCAGATCTTCCTCTAAGGCAGATTTCATTATGTCTTTTGATTCACACTTCTCCTCGCTGAGTTTAAAAAACGTGTTTAAACTCTGCTTTGCTTTACTATTGTTCAACGTTACTTTCCCAACTACAGTGGTGTGTTCACGTTGCATTTTTAGGTCACCCGTCTCTAACGTCCCTGACACTTCAGTGGGAGGAAATCCTGCATTCATTTCCTGAATCAGTGAGGCACATTTGGTCTCCTCCTTTACTCGAGCTTTCTCAGCACCACATGCTTCCACCGCAGCAGGAGGTGAAAGCACCTGATCCGGCATTTTAGAATCACATGGGTCAAATCTGTTTTCTAGTGAACACACTGATATTTTAGTAATCTCAGATCTGTTTATATCTGAAAGTGGCTTTTGGTTTACTCTCACTTCAACTTTCTCTTCCTCAGATAACCTACAGGAGGAGTGACCAACTTCTCTGCCAGGTTCCCCCTTTTTGCTCGTTGTAACCCGTAGCTCCTTCTTTTGCAAAGTTTCATTGAGCTCTATTCCAATATGACTCTCTGTTGCAGAGATCACACCATGAGGTGGAGTCCTGCTGTCGTTTAACTGTGTAAAGTTGGTTGGGAGGGAGCATTCTACATTAGCAGGGGCCTGGCTTTGTGGTATATTTGATTTAGCTTCCTCTCTGCCTGCCTGTTGTAAAACTAGCAGGTGATCTGACTCCAGATGTTGTATCACACCCTCTTGGAGGACATGAACTGCTTCCGAGTTTACCTGATAAAAAGCAACAAAACAAAATGTAGTGTTTAGTACATTACTCGGTTCACCATCTCAGCATACATGAGAAAAATTCTAAACACATTAATTATTATTAAGTATTCATTCATACACATCTGCTCACCACAGACTCATGTTCGGACTGCTGTTGTTACGCCATATTGTTTTACATTACAGTATTAGTGTTTCACGTATATCTTGGATCTTTTAGCATACCGTTTGGCATTTGTTTAGCGTATATCTTTTCATTCAACCTTTATTTAGGCAGGTTTATCCCATTGAGCCTCGAGGACTCATTTACAAGAGAGACCTGGTTTCAACAAAGAATGATGACAACAGTGACAACAATAGACAATCATAAGAGAGGCATACAGGTTTTTTTTTAACGTTAAAAAATATGTCAAAGTAGCAAAACAGATATATTATAAGGCAAATGTAGAAAATCAAAAACAGGAACATGTCTGCATTGGTTCTTGCCAGGAGTCCAACAGATTCTTAAAGCCATTTAGAGAGGTCAAGGTCAAGATCTTCAGATCTTTTTGTAAGATATTCCAGGAAGCAGGAGCAGAGTAGGAGAAGGCCCTTTTGCCAAGTTCAGTCCTCACTGAGGGAACACTGCAGGTAATCATGTCCTGAGAGCGCACGCTGTAGCTGCACTCACGCAGAGACATGTAGGAGGAGATGTATGAAGGCAGCAGACCAAGAAGTGATTTAAAGATGAAAATGTACCAGTGGAAGAGTCTGGTGAGGTTAATGATGTCCAGTTAACCAGTGAATACAGGGTGCAGTGGTGGGTACGATAATCACAGCCAGTTATGAATCTTAGTGCACCATGATAGACAACATCCAACATCCGCAGGGTGCTTGTAGGAGCGTTCATGTAGATAATGTCACCGTAATCAATGGAGGGAAGGAAAGTCACAGTTACAAGGCGTTTCCTAGCATTCAGAGTTAGACAGGATCTGTTTCTGAAAAAGAAACCCAGTTTAACTTTCAGTTTCTTTACTAGGTTTTCCACATGGAGCTTAAAAGAGAGATGTGAATCGACCAGGATACCCAAATATTTATAGGAATCAACAAACTCAATAGGGACACCATTTGAGGAAAAAATTAGAGGAAGAACCTTAGTGTATATTTTAGATCCTTATACACTTTTTCAGGAAATGGGGAATGTGGTAAAGAGGTGAAAAAGAGAGTCCAGGCAGGATGGAGTGGATGGAGAAAAGTTTCAGGAGTGATTTGTGACAAAAAGGTGTCAGCAAAGGTCAAAGGAAAAGTTTACAAGACAGTGGTGAGACCAGCTATGTTGTATGGTCTGGAGACAGTGGCATTGACAAAAAGACAGGAGAAAGAACTGGAAGTGGCAGAAATGAAGATGCTGAGGTTCTCCTTAGGAGTGACAAGGATGGATAAGATCAGGAATGAGATCATCAGAGGTACAGCACATGTTGAACAACTGGGAGATAAAGTTAGGGAGGCCAGACTGAGATGGTTTGGACATGTCCAGAGGAGGGACAGTGGGTATATTGGTAGAAGGATGTTAGAAATGCAGCTGCCAGGAAAAAGACAAAGAGGGAGACCAAAGAGGAGATATATGGATGCAGTTAGAGAGGACATGAAGGTAGTTGGAGTGAGGACAGAGGATGCAGAGGACAGAGTGAGGTGGAGGAGGATGACTCGCTGTGGCGACCCCTGAAAAGGGAAAAGCCGAAAGAAGAAGAAGAAGAAGATACACTTTTTCTTTTTATAAATTTATAACTTTGCTATTTTTGGATGTAACTGAGACCCTGACTACATAATTTTGTTCCACCTCATACAATATTCACCACATTAATCAACCTTAGCAAACACACAAATGAATACAACTGTGTCAGTTTCAAAGATAATGATCTAAAGGTGGGTGATATGCATTCCTTGTGATTCAATATGCATTATGCTAGTTTCACAATTATTCATAATTCATAATTATTCTAGTTTCATAGGCAGCTGTGGTTGAGTGGTTAGAGCAGTCGTCCTCCAATGCAAGAGTTGGGGGGTTCGATTCCACCAACAGTCACATGCTGAAGTGTCCCTGGGCAAGACACTGAACCCCTCCCTGCCTTCCCTGGATCCCTTCGAATTTGCATACCGACCTAATCGCTCAACGGACGATGCCATCTCCTCTGCCCTCCACACAGCTCTCACACATCTGGACACGAAGGACTCTTATGTTAGAATGCTGTTCATCGACTTCAGCTCGGCATTCAACACCATCATCCCCCAACAGCTCATCCTTAAACTGGACAGTCTGGGGCTGAACACCTCAATGTGTAACTGGCTGCTAGACTTCCTGACCGGGAGACCACAGACAGTACGGGTCGGGAGTAACACATCTAGCACCATCACATTGAACACAGGGGCCCCACAAGGATGTGTGCTGAGCCCCCTTCTATTCACCCTGCTAACACACGACTGCACACCATCATACAGCTCCAACCACTTCATCAAGTTTGCGGACGACACAACAGTGGTAGGTCTCATCAGCAACAACGATGAGACGGACTACAGGAACGAGGTGAGCCGCCTGGCCTTGTGGTGCGGACACAACAATCTCACTCTCAACGTGGAGAAGACAAAGGAGATTGTTGTGGACTTCAGGAAGAGGGATGCACAACATGCCCCTCTGACCATCAACAGCACCGCAGTGGAGAGAGTGGACAGCACCAAGTTCCTGGGAGTGCACGTCTCGAAGGACCTGTCCTGGAGCAGGAACACTGCAGCACTGGCCAAGAAGGCTCACCAGCGTCTCTACTTTCTCCGCAAGCTGAAAAGGGCTGGAGCTTCAACCCCCATCATGAGCACCTTCTACAGAGGTGCCATAGAAAGTGTCCTGACCAGCTGCATCACTGTGTGGTTTGGTGCATGTACTGCATCCTGCCGCAAGAGCCTCCAGCGCATCGTGAGAGCAGCTGAGAAGATTGTCGGCACCTCCTTCCCCTCACTGCAGGACTTACACAGCAACCGCCTCACTCGGAAAGCCCTCTGCATGGCAGGTGATCCCACACACCCACTACACAGCTGCTTCAGACTGCTGCCATCAGGGAGGAGACTGAGGAGTCTCCAGGCTCGAACCAGCAGACTGAGAGACAGCTCTGTTCATCAGGCAGTCAGAATGCTAAACACTCTGCCTGCTCTGCCTCCCCTCCCATTTGAACTGCCTTAACACAAAAAACTTTCTCACACATTACCACACAACACAAAGATTTTAACACTGGACTCTGTGTCATCAAACGGGTTATTCACTAAACTCTCGGTCATGTGCTCATTCAGTTTGCACTACTTCTCATATTTGCACTAATGTTTGTATTACATTACTGCCTATAGTCATACTACTGTTTACATTCACTGTTTACATTTATTAATACTGTTTACATTTATTACTACTGTTTACATTTATTACTACTGTTTACATTTACACTACTTTTATATCTACACCACTGCTGATACATATACAGTATTCTCTGACTAGCCTTATTTAAGGATGCCCAATGTGCCTTACTGCATATGCCACTTTTGCCTCTATACCAACATCAACTACCTCATACATATACTGTGTACATTAACTCATATGCTGCTTTGCCACTCTTTGCAAATGTCAATGCTAGAACCTTCAGTTTATTTTATAGATATACTTTTTATATTTTTTATACTACTATGCAAAAACTCAGGACAGTATTACACTTTTATTATTTAATTTTATGCTTATGTTCATTAAATGTTTAGTGTTTTAGTTTTAGTTTTAGTGTTGGTGTAAATTTTCATACTTTTATACTACTATGCAAAAACTCAGGACAATGTTACACTTTTACTATTTTATGCTTATGTTTATTAAATGTTTCAGTGTTTTAGTGTTTAAATGGTTACTGTTGCACCGAGGGACTGAGAGAAACGCAATTTCAATCCTGTGTATGTCCTGTACATATTGCAGTTCTGACAATAAAGTTGACTTTGACTTTGACTTTGAAAGCAAAACATTTATCCACTTCAATAATTAAGGTTAAAAAATTTCAACACACTTCAAAAAACAAGCAAAACACAGTATTTTAGTTAGGGATGGGACAGATCCGATCCAGTATCGGTATCCGATATCAGCATTATTTAAGTATCGGATATCGGATCCAACCTGCCGATATTTTTCCGATACCAGCTTCAAAGAGCACTTGTGTTCAATCACATTCTGTGACTGCCCTTTTTAACATGGTATGAGTTAAACCTAATGAAGATACTCTTAAGCCTTACAATAGGGAACCCACTGACTTTAACAGCACACAGGACAGGAGGCAAGTATACCACACACATGTCCTCCTTACTCATGGTGCAGCTGAAAAAAACTAAAAAAGCGCTAAGCATGATGGGAAAGACAACACAGCCACTCCCCTTAACCACTAAGAGAGTGGGTTTTGTTGTCTTACCCATTATAACCAATAGTTATAACCAATAGTTTGTCCAGCTAAAGCTGAAAAAACTAAAAAAACGCTAAGCATTATGGGAAAGACAACAAAATCCACTCTCTTAGTGGTTAAGGAGAGTGGCTGTGTTGTCTTTCCCATCATGCTTAGGACTTTTTTAGTTTTTTTCAGCTGCACCATGAGTAAGGAGGACATGTGTGTGGTATACTTGCCTCCTGTCCTGTGTGCTGTTAAAGTCAGTGGGTTCCCTATTGTAAGACTTATGAGCGTCTTCATTGGGTTTATCTCACACAATGTTAAAATGAATAGTTTGGGTACGAAAGTTTCATTATACAGAGTCACATACCTGAACAGTATCGGATCGGAAAAGTATCGGTATCGGTCGATAATCAGTTATGAAGTATCGGATCGGAAGTGAGAAATGTGGATCGGTGCATCCCTAATTTTAGTCCCATTTTAAGATTTGATAGAAATTTTAAGCGTATTAACAGAATGTTTATTAATATATACCGGTATTAAATTGTACATTAACCATTCATAGTGTGACACATTCATCCAAGTATTTCGACAGAAGCACACAGACACCAACAAATCCTGTCACGTTTCAGTAGTTTTATATTCCCAACAGATAGGATGATACTGTGGTAGGGAGAGTTTAAAAAAAACTATTTAATCATAAGGTAATTAAATAGTAAACAGTCCATAAATATGCGTGATGACTTCAGTCGGTCAATAAACTCCTCTGGTTTATTATCTGTCAGTTTATTCCAAGAAGCGTGTTAACTTCCTGCCACCTGCGTGATGGCTGAAACTGAGTGTTTATACACACGGAAGAATCCAATGAAACTGCTTAGAAGTTTGAACAAACAAGTCATTTTCTTTCCGGTGTATTTCTTCTACATATACAGACGTGTTACTTCTAATTTCTGCAGCTGAATACAAAATGTGACAGTCGCAGAGCCCAACGGCATTATGTGGTCACCAGCTTTGGAGGCAAACCAGGGAATTCCCCTCGTGATTGAGAAAGGTGTGTTGTTTCCACAAAGTATTTGCTGAGTAGTGAATGAATGACATTGATTCATGAAAAACAAAAGTATTTTCTGCTCTATTTTCTCTCAAAGTGTTGGGAAACATAACCTGCAACCTCACAATATAATTTTACTTTAAAAACATGTTTTCTAGGTGAATAATTACAGTTTTTGCTCCTATAGGTCAAACTGCTTAATGTAAATGTGTTAGTTTTTCTGTTCTTGTGGTTCTTGTGTTTGGTTTTCGTGTCTTTCGGTTTTAAATTGGGGGGTTGTTTAGGCACATGCCTTCTCTTGACGTTTGGCCAGTGGTCATGTTTGCGTATTACGAAAACAAGAAGTTGCTTCTTTCACTGGAAGGAATTCAGTCTAAAATTGAAGCCCTGGTGTGACTCTGTGTGTAAATAGGGTGAGATGACATTGAACGTTTCAACTTCCTCCAGTTACTCATCTGTTGTAGTTCCAGGTTTTGAATGTTAGATCACTCTGCAAGTGGCTCAATAAACAGTTCCCTGCTCCACAAGACCTGACACAATAATTCACGCATTGTTTGGCAAACACAGCACTTCATAAACGCTCATTTGATGCATCACTTTTATTAGCATGTTCCTCTATCTTAAAATATCTCAAATCAGAGCACATTATTGCTACTATTTGCAACTTTCAAAACTTTGATCAGATCTTATGAAGCTGGGTTCCGTGGAAAGGCTATAAATAATTACCATCTTACCTGCTGTAGACAACTCTTTGAACAAGAAATAGGTTAAAGGGATTGTGACATGATTTTTTTACTATTCATAAAATTGCTCAAAATATATATATTTTATCATTTAAATATGTTTGTTTTTGCAAACAAAATGATAAATCACTTTAATTTTGCTTTAAAAGTGATTTTGAACTTCAAGCCGTGTTTAATCATGGGAAATCCGATTACACTCGAACGCACCATATGTGATGTCACACTGGGCAGAGGGCTGTGGTGTCTTTAATAGCGGACAATTTAAAACTGGACGAATTTAGCAATCTATGTGAAGATTTGAGCTATTTGTCTTCATTTTGGGAAGCAGAAAATAGTTTGGGTGATGGAACAAGAAACAACAGGATCTAATTTAGGTCTGATGCTGTATCAGACTTCCTTCATGTCGAGCTGCTCATACCTGCGCACTGTGACAAGCCCAGAGCTCTGCCCGGTGTGACATCACAGATGGTGCGTTCGCGTGTAATGGGATTTCCCATGATTAAACACGGCTTGAAGTTCAAAATCACTTTTAAAGCAAAATTAAAGTGATTTATCATTTTGTTTGCAAAAACAAACATATTTAAATGATAAAATATATATATTTTGAGCAATTTTATGAATAGTAAAAAAATCATGTCACAATCCCTTTAATTCTGACTGGATTGAAGAGTTGTCAGTTTTGCATTACATTGTTATTATAACAAATACGAACTTTCTGCTGGGCTGGGCCACACCAAAAGTGCTACAGCTAGCTGCAACTACTTGCAAATAACCATAGAATCCTGTTATGTATCGTGTGATGAGGAACGGATGGCAGTGTAAAAATTACAAGATAGTTTTTCCATTAAAAGCCATTACACATTAAAATGTCAGCAGTTCATTTGAGTTTTGATACTACTTGGCCCAAATATTGGCTCATCAATCCAGACAGAAATAAACTCAGTTTCACCAAACTGAAAATGTTCTTAAAGCTATCTACACCAGGTGAGATATTAACTGGTTACCACCTTTCCACAAAACCCTGCTTAAATTTTTTTTTTACTATTAACTTATTCAAACAAAGTGGAAAAATTAAAAAAGCATGTAAATTGTAATTTTCGACATATTTACCTTAATTCAACATTTAGAATGATTAAATAATAACCCTATGTCTATCAAATCTCATTATTACTGTATTTAGGTGAATATAACTTTATTTAACAAAAAAAATGTCCATTTTAAACTTAAACTGCACCATTGTGGGTGATGGTAGGAGAATGAATCATAAAAAAAAATCCTAATCTTAAATTGCTGAACATTTTGGAGAAAATTAAAATCTGCATGCACTGAAACATGGCAATGTTTTGACAGACATGAAACAATTCTCTGAGGTGTAAAGTAAGACGACCAAAGTACCGCTGCCCAGCTTCTTCTGTCGATGAGGAG
>JBBPBX010060140.1:0-21536 GCA_038048925.1 Garcialebias charrua
AGTAAAACACTGAGCTAACATTAGTTCATACCTCCAGAGTTCAGGAGGCCGGGCTGCGACAGAGTCAGTCCGACCAGAGGAGGCTTCTTTCGGACACATGAGCCGGGAACGATCGGTGGACCCTAGTGGCCGAAAGTGGTACTGCACTTTTTTTTCTTCTTCTTTTTGCCAAAATGAAAAACGGTCACATCTTAGCCAAAAATTTGTCTAAAAATATGGGAAAAAATCCATAAATCTGTCGCTTCGCCCTATAAGTCGCAGGGCATGCAAATTAGGCAAATAGGTGCGACTTATAGGCCGGAAAATACAGTACCAGTAGTTGTGTTAAAGTTTCTTATCTCTGATCATGTCATTTGCTTTCTTTTTGTGCTCCGGTCTTCAGTTTTAGTCTGGTACTTTTCTGTACGTGCCATCTTTCTGCAGCTGTTTGCGTGTTTGTGTTTTTAGGTGTTTCTGGTCGGGTACTGCCACGCCTTCAGATTCTGTCCCGGAGGTCAGCACGTCGAGTACCGTGAAGCCAGCAGAACGGCGCACGAAGGCACCGTGGAGTTCATCAGCTTGGATGCTCACAAAGGAGCGGGTGTGTGTTTTTTCTTCATCCTACCCATCATCTAAAAAAATAAAACTCACTCCAGGCGTCGCCTAATCGTGTACGTTTCTGCAAAACCAATCATTCCCAGATTTCTTCCTTCCATCTCTGCACCCACACACCACCTGGCACACACGATGGGATAAATGTTTTCTTGTAGAATGTCTCGTACGTGTTTGATTATAAAAACAAGCTGGCAGGTGATGCTGGGTGTCCTTCCTGTGTCTCAGCTCCGTCTCGTCGCAGCGACCTGCAGTCTCTGGGTTACTGCATGCTGCACTGGCACACAGGGACGCTGCCGTGGTCCGAGCTCACTGCACCCGACCAGGTGGCCGCCCAGAAACAGAGGTAAAGAAAGAGCGTACGAGGTCTGTTGATGCACACGTGTTCTGATACGAAACCAGGGATACAGATGAGTAAAAACACTTTCCATGCAGGTACATGGAGGATGTTAAAGCCTTGATGAGCCACTGCTTCGGGAAGAAGAAAGTTTCAAGTGAGTTTAAACGTTTTGTGTGTGAAAATATGTCCCAGGCTTCATGTTGAACAATTACAGATTTTATTTAAATTGAAAAAGGTTGGAGGGATGTAAATTTTATAACAGAAATCAAATGTTTAATGTCTGATCAGTCTGTGATGCAACACACGTTTAGTGGGTAGTAGGCCTGTCGCGATAAACAATAAATCAATTAATCCCATGATAAATGAACATGATCAACTTTCATTTATCGCTTCTTCGTGCCGCTCTTTCTACTGAAGACAAAAGACTCAACTCCGGTGTTCTTCACTGACCCCTCCCTTTCTCTTTAAAATCTGTTATAACTGTCCAAAATTGCATTTTTGGATCATTAAAAGCAGCTAGACTGAGAAGCTAAGCTAACGGGCCGACCTCAGGGAAAAGCTCCAAAATTCACGGTTGAAACTCGTGCCTTCGTGAAAAAAGTTGTTTTTCTCTGCAAAAAGAAGCTGAGAACTTGTTTACCGTAAAAACCGGTGTATAATACGCATTTTTTTTCTCATTTGAATGTCCTGCGTATTAAACACCGAAGCATATTAATTATGGATTTTTTCCCCATATTTTTAGACCCATTTTTCGCTCTGATTCGCCGTTTTACATTTTGGGCAAAAATGGTGCAGTACCAGTTTCGGCCGCTATGGGCGCTACGGGCAGCAGCAGAGGACTCAGAGAGCGAAGAGGAAGAGGGCCACTTCCAGACGTTTCTAGCTCATGTGTCCGAAAAAAGCCTCCTCTGGTCGGACTGACTCTGTCGCTGCCCGCCCCTTGCTATGGATGTAGCTGTTAGCAAGATACCGTAACTCATAAACCACACCGCAGATTTTTAAATCCAGCTGATTTCACATTTGGTTGAGCTCAGGGGACTGTCTGCTATAAAGTCAGGTAAGAAATATATTTTTTAAGCGTTTATTTAGCTAATTTAAAGAAACAAAGCGTCCGGTCCGAACCGCCTGCCTAAAATTCGACAAACTTTTTTTTTTTAATCCAGCTGATTTGAACATTTCGTTAAGCTCAGGAGCACGTCTGCTATAAAGTCAGCTAAGAAATATATTTTTTCTCGCAAAGAAATAATTGTTTTACCGTGTTTCCTTGTGAACATCTTCGTACTCGCTTGCTTCTGTTGCCGCCATCTTAATTAGGGCAAATGAGGCGCTGACGCGTGGCGATGGCGCGTATTAAACACCGAAGCGTATTATTTACGTTTTTTTCTTGTTTATTGTTAATAATTGGACAAAGCGTATTAAACACCGGTGCGTATTTTCCTCCGACGAATACGGTAATGATTTATTTTATCAAAAGCTTTGTGTGAAAAATGCTAAAGAGCTCAAACCACACCGAAGAGAGACGGCCCATGTCACGTCAAGGGCCTCCCTCCCATTTTTATTAAAGAGACACGCTGCTCGTTCCCTCACTATCCATCCTTTGGTTCATACATTCTTATACTGCCATCTGGTGGTCAAAAAAGGTACTACACTTAAAATAAAATTAATCAACATGTCTTCTTAAATTTGACAATAATTACTAATTATTGTAAAATTTCAAACAATATTATTGTTTATCGCAATAATTTCTGAGACAATTAATCGCCCAGCAAAATATAACATCGTGACAGGCCTAGTTGGCAGTCCAGCTCCGGTCAGACATGCAGTCACTTGTTTTAAATTTCAGTCTACTGTATCCAACTCTGTGTTCCAGGGAGGGACATTACACATATACAGTACATATACTGTACTGTATTTGATGTGGTAACCCAGTGTTTTATAGGGACCTTTCTTACATCTAGATGCAGCCACAAATCAAAATGGATGTTTGGGGCATTGCTTATTTTTTGTTATTCAGCTCACAAGACTGATGGACTGGCGGTACTTTTAAGTCCCCTCTTTGCTTCGTGACCCAGGACAATAAAAAAGTATATTATGTTGGGTTTTTTAGGGTGAAAAATTACATTAACTAAAAATGAAAACTATATTATGTGTGTTAGAATATGCTCAAAGAAAGCCAAACTGAGGTGTACAGCATGGATTTGTTTTTTAATTCAAGAAAAACAAAAAAAAAGCCCAACTGTCATTTGAGGAAACGATGCTTTCTAGTATTTAAAAAGTATAGTTTCCTGAAATGATTGGGATGGCCATTGGGGTCGTTGAAGATGAATCTATGGTGGTCAAGGCCACCCCCTGGCTCCACTGTTGCGTCTGGTCGTGGGAAAAATTGCTCTCCGCTCAGGAGGCTGCCTCAGACAAAAATAAAAAAATGCAATTCCAGTCCAGAAAAACACTCATCCTAAAAACTACAAAACGTCCACTCTTCAAATCCATCAACGACTGGGCATTGGAGTGCTGCTTGTTAAAATATGAGATAATTTGAGGAAGTGTTTGCTTTGTTGTTATACTATGGATTTATGTGCATTTTTTAATAACGAGTGTGAAGCTGTTTGATAATGTGTGTGTGTGTGTGTATGTGTGTAGATGCATTTCAGACCTACCTGTCATCGGTGATGTCTCTGCAGTATTCTGAGCAGCCCAACTACTCAGAGCTGAAAGCTGGACTCTGTGCTGCTTTACAGAAGCTGGGGGGCTCCATGGAGCGGCCGCTCAGTCTGTAGGTGAGGACCCGCTGCTTAGCTTCTAATGGTGCATCCACACCGAACGGCTTTTCAACGGCAAAAAAGCGCGAAACGCCTCGAGGTTGACGCACTGGACCCCAGTGGTGTTCAAACTGGAACGTGAGCGGCGGCGGGGGGAGGAGCTAGCAGAGCTTAACTTGCTGAACGTGAAAAGTTCACAATTCAAAACTTACCCGATATCCTGACTTCCTCATTGGCACTCCGCCAGGCAAGGTTCTTTTTATTTCTCCTCCATACTTGAACACGACTTTGCGGGTTATTTCCGTGTCTCACAAACAATACGTCACACAGTTGCGCAATACCCGTCCTCTCGTTTCCGCGTCACATAGCGGACTCCCCTTCTCTCTTCCCCCCGACTCTCCCTGATTGGTTGACACACGCGTTCACGAGTTTGAACGGCGAAATCATCAACATTTTCAAGGCGTGCTTTGGAGGCTGCCGCGGGTTCACGTGCACGGAAAACGCTCAAATGCCACTTCCAAAACGCTCAACACGCACGTGACGTGACGCCCGACGCCAAGACGCGCCTCCCCCATTGACTTTGCATGTAAACTGGACGCTCCTGCAGTTGAAAAGCCGTTCGGTGTGGATGCACCATAACCTCAAGCCTGAACTAAAATCCAGAATCTAAATATTTAGGTTATCCTTTAGTAAACAGGTTTAACTAATTCTAATTAAAGACTGGTGCGTAGCACTTCTTATATTAATAAGTGCATATCTCTTAACTCCTTTCAGTTTTTGCTTTACAACCCTATATCTCAGCTACTACCACACTGTTTTGGCTCAATACTGTAGTTGTAAAAAACAAACAAAAAAAAACAAACAGGTTAAAGTGTATGCTTAACAATAACAATCAATGGCTGTAATTTAATGAAAATACCAAAGAAAAACATGAAACAGAGAACAATAAAATACTAAGTCACACTGTCCAACAATGTTTTTTTTTTTTTTTGCTGAGATGTTTCTCCACATACAGCATACTCCATGGTGGAAAGAACAGTTTGCTGGTGCTAAGATGGACTCCAGGGCCCACCGTCTCCCCCGTCAACTCCTCTGAGACAGTCAGGCCAAAGTGGCCAGGTCCAGATGACCTGAGTCAGATTCAGAGAGTCTTTATTGTCATTTGCACCGCATGTGGTACATGTGATGAAAACGAGATTATGTACACAGGGTCCCAGTTACATCCAACAACAAATGCAAGAGAAAAACAGTAATAACATCTAGGATTAACTAAGAAAAACATCAACTAGTAATACACTAAGCCCTAATGTAATAGAAAAACATCATTATAAACAGCAGCACGAACATGAGTCTGTATGAGCAGATGGTCACAGATGAACACAGCAACAAGAAAACAGATCAGCATCAGCATGATGTGATATTTTGCAGTGTTTATTCTTATTATTTATTTATTCATGAGTCTAACAGCCTCAGGGTAGAAGCTGTTCCTCAGTCTAGTGGTTCTACATTTGATGCTCCTCAACCTCCGTCCTGAGGGGAGTGGGGCAAAGAGTGAGTGTGCTGGGTGAGTGAGGTCTTTCATGATGCAGGTGGCTCTTTTCCTGCATCTGGAGGTGTAAATGTCTGTGATGGTGGGGAGACTGACTCCAACAGACTTCTGTGCAGCCTTCACCACTCTCTGTAGAGCTTTCCTCTCTGCAACTGTGCAGCCTCCATGCCACACATTGATGCTGGAGCACAGGATGCTCTCCACTGCACACCTGACTGAACATCATTGGATTTATACCTGGATTATTGAGCATGAACTTTGGTGTTTTGAACCACTTTGGCATGACTGTCTCAGAGGAGTTGACGGGGGAGAGGGCGGGCCCCGGAGGCCATCTTGGCACCAGCAAACTGTTTTTTTTTTTTTCACTATGGAGTATGAGGAAGTCCTTTGGATGAAGGACGACACGTCTCAGCAAAAGACGAAGACAAAGACAAAAAAAAAAGCAACTGTCCAGATGACCTAACATTGTTGGATTTTATAACTGGATTATTGAGCATGAAGTTTGGTGCAGATCACACAGTGTTAATTAAGTAAGTCAGAGATATGAGGGTGCAAGGATGTTAACAGGAGAATTTTAAAATCTATTCTGATACGTACAGGGAGCCAGTGAAGGGAGGACAAAACTTGTGAAATGTGCTCAAACCTACGACTTCCTGTTAAGAGCTGAGCTGCAGCATTTTGTACGAGCTGGAGACGTGAAAGGGAGACGGACCAAAACATAAAGCGTGTTAGTCTAGTCAGGTTGTAACAAAAAACAAGTTTAAACTGGAGCAAACATTTTCTCTGAAATATTGATTTTATCTTCTCCTTTTTACAGAAATCAAGCCTCAAAACCACACACAGGAAGAACATTTATTTAGGTTTTAATCTGACACATCTGTATTTCTTTTATTTTTGCACTGGACGCTGTGAGTTCAAGCTCAACGTGCAGAAAAGATCAGTGTTTCAGCTTTCACTGCACGGGTTCTCCTGATAAATCGCTGTAGTTTGATTTTGAGTGGTGACACTAGTGAAATGTGTCGAGTGTTTTTAGAAAGTGCGTTCGTTTTTTTTCCCTGAACGTGAGAAAACAGCAGGATTGACTGAGCTGTCGTTTAATTTTCTTGTTAATTTTGCTAAACTTTCATTATAACTCAATGCCCTGCTGTGGAATTAATACAAATAAAAGATTTTCCCATTGATAAGTGCCTAAATGTTATTTTTTTTATTTAGAAAAAGCTGCTGCTAATATTTGAGAATGGTCGAAAGATTTAAACAACAACTTTAACGTAACTACATTTAAAGTTTACCGCTTTAAACGAAACACCTGGTAAATAAAACACGCTCTGCTTTTAAAGAAATCTTTATAAAGTTTAAACATTTCAGAACATAAACATCTGAACATTTCAGGACATATACAATTCTTGATATGAAACAGTAAATATCTTATTTTGCACACTCTTAAAGTGATTCAGAAAATAAACACTGTCATCGTCCAGCGGGGCCTTTCCTGCCGCGGCGGCGTTAAAACCGAAACATCTCCGTCATCTTGAGGCACTTTCTGAATGAAGAAGCTTTTTAAAGGAAAAACAACAAAAACAACAATGAAAGACGACCGCGTCCTCCGAGAGGCAGCTTTTACACACAGTTAGACCGAGTGGCTTTTTTGGAGCAGAGCTTAGCTTACACACTGAAACTGATCATTTTTCTTTTGATAATCACAAACATGCTGGCAGCGTGACACAGCTACACATGCAGGTTGAAATATAGTTCCACGCTTTACGTTTAAAAAAAATAAAAAATCTGTGGTCCTCCTCATTTATACAACTCCGCTTGGACGTTGAAATGTATGACGGAGCTTTAGGGCCACGCTAAGAAAAAAGCTTTTTAAAGTCGTACGACTTTATTTTATTTTTTGCAGCTCTCGTTTATTTCCCCCCCCCCAAGAGTCGGTTCCACAACGCGACCTGTCAATCAATCCAGCAGGCGTGTCAGCAAATGACCAATCCGAAGCAAAGAGTCGTAGTATTATCTGAACTCCGACACGATAAATCAGGGTTTATCGCATTTTAACTGGTAAAATGAAGAATGTTGAGCATCTTGTTAAGTTGTACTTTGGTACTGGTTTTACAAATAAAGAGATATTTAATCTGTGAGCACATCAGCATCAGATTATCAGTGTCAGGACTTTGAACCTGCTCACAGTCAGGTGGTAGCTCTGATGGGATGCAGCAGCTCTGCAGGTGAAGAGCATTTAGCTTCAGACTGGTCTGTTTTTTTTTTTTTTTTTTTGCTGACACGCCTACTGGATTGATTGACATTGACGTGGATCCGACTCGAAAAAAAATAGTTTGAATTCATTCTTGTAATTTTATGGCTTTTAAATTTGTTTTTTCTAAGCGTGGCCCTAAAGCTCCGTCGTAGAAATGAAACGGATGTTTTAAGGACAAAGATCTATTTTGTTTGTTTATTTGTTGGGGTACATTCCTGGTGGAACCGTAAACATCACATGCTCTCCTCAGTGACCATAAAGGAGCTTTGAGCTGATTTAATACTGAAAATTATGACTTTGTGTTTTTTATAGCCATAAATACTGAAATTTTATAAAACCTAAAACATGTTTTTTTCAGCAGACTGAAAAAAAAAGAAATTATATAATTCCAAATCATTTTACAAAAGAACATTAAATGCTAACACAAGGCCGCTTGGATCTGTTCCTGAAATGTTTGGGACACGGACTTTAACATGACAGGAACAGCGTGAACGTGTAAACGTGCGCCATGTCCCACTTCTTAACCCAGGCAATGAGACGGAGTGTGTGTTTTCAGCCAGCTGCACGACCCTCCGGGTTTATATTTCTCAGTAAACAAGGCAAAAACGAGCACAAACTCCAGCGAGACGGAGGAGTTTGTTTGTCTGAGCGGTGAGTGGATCATCCGAAAGGCCTCCGTGTCTGCAGTGTGGGAGAGCGATGGCACCAGAACATCGAAATGGATCAACCGAGTCAATAAAAACAGCAGAAGTCGACTAGCTGGGAGTGGAAGGAGGCTCCTGCTGATCGTGTGACGGTTCCTCCCCTGAAAAAGCAACAATGGGTCAAAACAAACCTCGTACCCCCGCAGGCGCACAACAGCTGACGTCGGTTCACCAACACGTTTTTCTCACCGCGTTCTTCTCCCTTTTCCTCGCTTCGCTCATCTTCGTCCTCTGGAATTTCCACTGGGCCCAGATCCCGCTCATCGTCGGCGCTCGACTCCTTTTGAGACACAAAACGGATTGAACTCAAAAGTTTTTAACAGAAAGTGACGAAACGGCGTTAACAGGAGCGTTCTTACCTGCGATTCAGAGAAACAATCTTCATCCGAGTTCCTGAATCCTTCTGGAGCCTCCATAAGGAACTGCAGACCGTGTGCCTCCTCTTCGTCACTGCTGACAGACAAACACTGACGTGAGGACGTGACAGTTGGAAAGTTCATCTATTTCCTCAGTTTTCAACAAGTGTCTGTTTCAGTCCAGATTCCTCCACAATTCATTCGTTATCTTTGAAAACGCTGACCTTCAGATTAATCACTGCTCAGCCCACGCTGATGTGATTTAATGTTGAATGTAATTATGAGCAGCAGGGTCGGTCAGAAACTCGACATGCGGAAGTCCTGCTTACTGAAAATATCTGCCGAGGTGATGCAACAACTCGTTGCACAACCAGATGGAGACTAGAGCGTTCTGTCAAGGTTGAGAAACTAAAGAGTTAAACAGAAGCAGAGCACTAGCTAAAAGGTAAGAGTAACCCAACGCTAGTGAAAAGTAGCAAAAGGCTATCCAGAACTATTAAAGAGGTAGCTAAACACTAGGGGTCCAGGAAAAAATTGATTTTTTATAGAATCGAGATTCTTAGTCCTGGCGATTCAGAATTGATTCTAAAAGCTCCAAAATCGATTTTTTTTATATTTTTCCATTAAAACCCAAAAGATAAAGACAATAAAACCATATTTCATAGTACAGTATATGAAAGAATACATAAAATGAAAGGTGGCAGAAAGAAGAAGAAATCTGACCCGAACCAGTGACCTCCAGGACCCGATAAGGATAAAGCGGGTAAAGATGATGGATAGATGGCTTTTGTTGAAAAGATTTACCAAACAAATCTTTTAAACAAAATCCATCCATACACATTTGAAACATGGATGAATGCAATATGATTTTGAAGTCTATTTTATTTTGAGTTAAATGTTTATGCTGAAATCTTTGTTTACGTTTGTATTTTGAATTATTTGTGATGGACTGGAGACATGTCCAGGGTGTCCCCTGCCTCTCGCACAGTGACTGCTGGATATAGGCACCAGTGACCTCCGGGACCCGATTAAAGCTGCTGCATTCTATTCATATACCCATCTGCTCACAATTCAGCCTGCTGTATTTATACTGTATTATTTGACATTATTAATGTTTGCTACAAGCATACATTATTGTTTTAAATAAATGTTTTATTTGTTTACATGATTGTTTAATCTTTTCATGATTTCAATTAAATTGTTTCAGAATCGAAAATCGATTCTAAATCGAAAATTGATCCTGGAATGAAAATCGTTTTAGAATCGAAAGTCGATTTTTAATCGAATTGGTGCATCAAGAATCAAAACGATTCTCCAGACAGAGATTCGCACCCCTACTAAACACTAAAATTAGCAAAAGGCTAGCTAGCGAAAGACTAGGTAAAAGCTTCTAAAGGCCAGCTAAATGCTAAAGTAAAAAAGGCTGTATAAAAGTATTAAAAGGTTAGCTAAAAGCTGCCAAAGGCTAAGCAAAAAAGTACCAAGAGGTTAGCTAAAACTTCAAAGTAGCAAAATGCTAGTTAAAACCTAAAGCTAAATAAAACTAGCTAAAAGTAACAAAACATTTGTTTAAATCAAAGTATCAAAGGGTTAGCTAAAAGCTAAAGTAACAATATTTTTACACATGTATTCAAAGAGTAGCGAAAAGTGGCCACAGACTAGACTCAAAAGATTAGCTTAAAGCTGCCAAAAGCCAGCTAAAAGCTACAAAAGGCCAGCTAAATGCTAAAGTAAAAAAGGCTGTATAAAAGTATTAAAGGTTTAGCTAAAAGCTACAAAAGGCCAGCTAAATGCTAAAGTAAAAAAGACTTTATAACCTTATTCAAAGATTAGCTAAAAGCTGCCAAAGGCTAAGCAAAAAAGTACCAAGAGGTTAGCTAAAACCTCAAAGTAGCAAAATGCTAGTTGAAACCTAAAGTTAAATAAAACTAGCTAAAAGTAGCAAAACACTAGTTTGAATCAAAGTAGCAAAAGGTCAGCTAAATGCTAAAGTAATATTTTTACACAAGTATTCAAAGATTAGCTTAAAGCCGCCAAAAGTCAGCTAAAAGCTACAGAAGGCTAGCTAAATGCTAACGTAAAAAAGGCTTTATAAAAGTTTTCAAAGATTAGCTAAAAGCAGTCACAGGATAGTTAAAAGCTAGACGTACCAAAGGGCTAGCTAAAAGTCGCAAAAGGCTTTCTAAAATTTAAAAGCATCAAAAGAGTAGCTAAATTCTAAAGTAACAAAGGGCCTCATTAAAATGATCAAAATGCTGAAGGTTAGCTAAAAGAAGTAGCAGAACAGTAAAACAGCACAGGAAGGCTAAAACGAAGGCAGTACGCTGAAGACTTCAAAGAGAACTGAGACGATCTTAATGTATTTTTTGGGGAAATGTTTTGTAGTGAAATAATTTTAAAATGACAAAAAAACAAAAGTTATAGCATCCATCTCCCTAAATTAGCTTTTTAATATCTGAATGGCTAAAACGACACAAAGCACACAGACGAAGTGGTTGCAATAAACAAACAGAAAAATGAGAAACAAGAAGAACGCAGTGGGGAAAGCTGAGTCGTCATTTCTAGGAATTATTTTTAATAAAGGAAAATTTAAGGAAAATTCCAAGTGTTTCAGCAACAGGTGTGTGAACTTAAGCGGTCCCACAGATCCAGGTTTTGTTTTTATCGTCACAGACCTCTTGTGTTTATTCTGGTATCAGATATTTTTGATTGACGCTGGTTGATTGGCAGTCGATGTAAAATCATTAGAAAAATGCAGAACAGGAAGTATTTTCTGACACTGACCTCCCCTCAGAGTACAAGTTCTCCACCTTAGGTTCTTCTATTTTCTCCTCCTCTTTAGTTTCATTTTGATCTTGTAGTGTTCCACCCTGCTCTTCTTCTTCTCCCTCCTCGTCTCGCTGTCGTCCATCTTCCTCGCCCTCATCGAGATCAGAGCTGTTGAGGAAGTCGAAACTCTCGAGGGCCGTCTCAACTTCCTGACTGAAACTGGCTGAAGTGGGAAAATGAACCTGAGGAGAACAACTTGGTTTAGGTTAAATAAGTTATCATTAAATTTAGATAAGACTAACTATATGTTATTTAGCAAAAAGAAAATAGATACATTTTCTATCAAAATTGATGGTGTTGAACTAAGTAGAGTGGATGAGGTAAAGTTTTTGGGTGTAATTGTTGATGAGAGATTGTCGTGGAAACAGCATGTAAATTTTGTTAAAACTAGGCTATCGAAATTTATTGCTGTATTGTATAAACTAAAGGACTTGTTAAATGATAGGGCTCTTTATTTGCTATATAACTCAATTTTTGTTCCACATTTAATTTATTGTGTGGAGGTTTGGGGTAAAGCCTGTACAACCATAACAAATTCTATTTTTATTTTACAGAAAAGAGCGGTGAGAATTATTGCTAGAAAGCCTTATCGTCATCCATCGAATGTATTATTTAAACAACTCAAATTATTGAAGTTTTATGAATTGGTAGATTATAATATTTTGTTAGTAATGCATAAGGCTCATAAGAATGTGCTACCCACAAATGTTCAAATGTTTTTCATAAAGAGAGAAAGCCGTTACAGTTTAAAAGGAACTGAAATGTTTGTTAAACCTAGATATAGGACTAGTTTGAAGGGACGTTTTATTTCGAATAAGGGAGTGGAATTGTGGAATGTTTTGGAAAAAGATGTTAAAGATATAAACTGTGATGAAATTCAAAAAAATTATCAAGTCTAAACTGCTAGCAAAATACTAAATCTTTAAGTAATGCATCCTAATGTACAGGTAGTCCTCGACTTACGAGCGCATCGACATACGAGGTCCCGGACTTACGAATATGCATCTCATTAAAAATAATAATAATTTAAAAAAAAAATTTAAATAAATGAATACATGTACAGTACAGTACTGTACAGTTACCAAGCACTTAGCCTATCCTAACATAGTTTTTAAAGATGGACTGAGTTGAACTGTCTCCCTTTCACATAAAGTGAAAGTAGCTCCCTTTATGTGAATGGAGCCTGCTGGGGAGGAGGGAGACAATTCAACTGACTCCTTAACTGTGTTAGGATAGGCTAAGTGCTTGGTGACTGTACAGTACTGTACATTTATCTATTTAAAAATAAATATATATATATATTTTAAATAAATAGATACATGTACAGTCCTGTACAGTAATAATAATAATAATAATAATAATAATGAATTCAATTTATAACGCACTTTTCATTAATGAAAATCTCAAAGTGCTACAAAGTGCAACAGAATTAAATGTCAATAAAACAAGTAAAATCAATAACAGTATCACACAAAAGCAGCTGAGATTGGTTCCAGTCCTAAACAAGGGGGCATAACAGATGACTTATTAACTGATATTTAAACATAAAACACTATTTTATTTTAAACTCAATCTGTAACATTTGAAATTCATTGTGTTTTATAACAGGGTATATAGCACTTAGCCTATCCTAACACCATTTTTAAAGATGAAGGAGTGAGTTGAATTGTCTCCCAGGCTCCATTCCCATAAAGGGAGCTAGCTCCCTTTATGTGAAAGGGAGACAATTAAACTCACTCCATCTTTAAAAACTGTTAGGATAGGCTAAGTGCTTGGTGACTGTACAGTACTGTACATGTATTCATTTTATTTAAAAAAATATATATATTTTTTTGTGTGATCCTACTTACGAATTTTCGACTTACGAACGGCCCGTAGGTACGGAACTCGCTCGTAAGTCGGGGACTACCTGTATTTGTAAATTATTGAGTGTGAAATGTTACTAAATTGATCTGTTGTTTCTGGAAGATTATTGTTTAAATTGATTGTTTGGAAATTGTTTTATTTTTATTTCTTAAAGGGGAAGACAAAATAAGAATTTTTTTCTTCTTTTTGCCACCTTTCATTTTATGTATTTTGATTCTTTCACATATTTATGAAATGTTTTTTTTCCCCATTATATTTTATGTTGTTTTTTAATATGTAAAATGAATAAAAAACTTTTAAAAAAAAAAAAACTAGCAGGAAGTTTAACGCACGGAGCATCACATGGACATGTCCAGTGTAGTTTCAGCTCACCGTCGGCGCCTCCTCTGGTGGTTTTAGCTCCTGGACAGACTGATACAGTTGGTTTGGTTCCTCCTGGTCTGCAGCTTCAGCTGTGCTGTCTTCTGCTTCGGCCTGTTGACTGTCTGCTGACGACTCTTCACACGGCTCGTCTTGTGCGTCCGCAGCCGACGCGCCGTCCTCCACCAACAGCGCCGGAGCTCCAGAGCTCCTGTCAGGGCAGGAGGCTTCAGAGGTGTCCTCTGATTGAGCAGACGTCCCGTCTGTGGCAGCACAGTCTGAGCAGGAGGTCTGCAGATGGCCGTTGGCCACCGCTTCTGCCTGAGCGAAAACATCTCCTTCGGACTCGTCCTCCTCCTGGTTGGACGAGAGCGACGGCGTGGACACGCTGGACTTGTGCGGTGCGAGCGACAGCTGAGCGGTGGGAGCAGTCTGCAGCGCGTTGGAGGCCGTCAGCCTCTGATGAGCCAGCGCCGGGCTGGAGGAGTCGTCGGATGACTCCGAGGAGTTGGACCAAACCGTTCCGTTCTCCATCTCCCCCTGACGCTTCAGCAGGGACTGCGGGCAGGCCGGGGGGAAAAATGGCCGCAGTTAGCACATCGCATCAACACGTAGGTTATCAAGAAACAGCGAGCACAAACCGAGAAGCTGAATGGAATGAGACACGGTGTGGAACTGAGTGTAACGGATCTGTTTCATGTAGAACTAACTGCCCGTCAGCTGGGTCAGATTCAAACAGCTGGACGATCAAAAACATTTGAGCAGGTTTAAAAACGTCACGTAAACAATCATTTTAGATTCATGAGTCATTTTTAAACACTACGTTTGGGTCATTCCTGCCGCTACCGGTGTATGAATGTGTGTAGCATTCAATGTGTGTAGCGCTTTGAGATTTTCACTAATGAAAAGCGCGTTATAAATTGAATTCATTATTATTATTCCACTCCTGCTGACCAAACCTTTCTCCTCACGAAACACTAGTCCAAAAATATTTAATCTTTTTTTTTTATTAAAAATTTAAATTATACTCAACATTCAACATAATTTACGTATAAATTCTTGTTTTTTTAATTTGCATGATTGCATTGGTCGGCTGATCAACAGAATTTTTAAGACTTTTTTTTAGACTTTAAAATTTTACCATGTTAACATGTATAGTTCATTAACCAACGTACTGTATATTAATGCGTTTGGCAGTGTGTGTTTGTCTATAGCAGGGGTCTGCAGCCTTTGTGGTCAAAAAGACATTTTTGCCACTTTGCTGACTAATTACAATGTCCGGAGTCGTAAAACCTGCTACAACTGTGTTCTGTCAACTGGTGGCCCATGGGCCACTACAAGTTTGTTGGAGATGGCTTTTCCAGCCAGTGGGGGTGATATTATAAAATTAAAAATGTATAACTATTATTACATTTATTGATATTTTTACATTTTAATACAAAAGAAAAAAACAAATTCATGCAAATTTATAAAAAATAAAACTGAACTCTGCAGGCTGATATGAGTTATTTTAATTGCTGAAGAATTAAGTATCTGACTTAAAGCATAAAGTTAAAGACCGTATAAAAATTAGGCCAGTTTGTTGGATATCCAATTACATTTTTAAAGGAAAATAAATAATTTTGATTACTTTGACTTTGTTTTTTGTGTTTTAATCTTAGCGTTATCGTAGTTATTCACCATATTCCTCCTCAGCAACTTATCTTAAAAATATTCCAAAACATTCTGGTTGTTCTGAAAGATCACGCTGCGAGACAAACTACTAGCATGATGTAGTCCATTTGTTTTACAAAAGCTGGAGTATTTGTACTTTTTCTTCACATATTTGAAAGTGACAGGAAATCTGCTAAATATCCATTTTCATTGGTGTCAATAATTTAAATAAAATTCTGTTTTATTTTAGTTTTGGTCAAAGCCTGAAATAGCCACTGCAGTGGGACAAAAGAGCCCCTGAGCCGCGAGTTGCAGACCCCTAGTCTATAGTGTTAGCAAAATATCTCATGAAAAATATATTTTAATGAAACTCTCAGCAAGTTATCGTTGGATGTACATCAATAAGTTAATCATATTCAGCCAAATAAAGATGGCTGACTGTGGTCAACCCTTAAAATGACTACCCTGTACAACAGTCGGTTTACAGATTTAGAGCTAAAACTTGGTGTGGTAGTAGCTGAGGGTCATTACCAACACGTACTTCAAGCAACATTTTTCATCAAAAGGCGATTTTAGTTTATGCCTGGCATAAAGGATGGCGAGTGATCTCGATTCAAGGAATGCAAATTGAACATGCAGCACGTTTTAAACGTTGCATTTAAAGAATTGATCTCATAATGAGGGATCTGTTCAAGCGTTTCTCCTCTGCGTGATTCTTACACTTCCTACACCGCAGCTGTGAAATAAATAACACAACCCAACACTTCAGCTAGATTAACGCTGGCTGGTTACATTTTAAAGCAACATTTGATTTAAATTTAAAATTGTGATAACTCCACTTTTAGCGATGACTTGTGTACGGAAGACAAAAAAAAACTGAGCCTGGTGGAATAAATGTGATAAGAAGTTGGTCTTCGTTTCAAATCAAGGCAACGTGAAAACGTGTGAAGACGACAAACAGAAAGGTTATGATTTAATCTGCATAGCTGATAATTTAATTACCAGTAAGCAACTAATCTGGGGGTATTCAGTGTTTTAATTTCAACGCTGTCACACCTGGAATGAGTTGAGGTTTAGAAAAAAACAAAAAAAATCAGCTTTGGGGAATTATTTTTTGTTGCAAATTTTCATAAAACTACCATATTTTCTGGTCTATAAGTCGCACCTTTTTGCCTAATTTGCATGCCCTGCGACTAATAGAGAGGTGAGACTTGTTTATGGATTTTTTCCCATATTTTTAGACAAATTTTTGGCTCAGATATGACCGTTTTTCATTTTGGCAAAAATGGTGCAGTACCAGAAAGTTAATTCTCAATAGTCCAGGTATCAAATCCGCTCATTCTCAATCAGTTCATCTGGACAGTTTCTTTTTAGCAGAAACGTTTCACCCTCACTCCAGATTGGACATGTCTGCCTGCCTGGGAGGAGTCGACGAGGGACACGCCCCCAGAAACCATCTTGGCTACAGCAAACTGGTTGGTCCACATAAGTTGCTTACTTGGTGGGTTAACTTCAGTGTGCTTTGGACTACTCTGACTGAGGAAGCCCTCTGGAGTGAGGGTGAAACGTTTCTGCTAAAAAGAAACTGTCCAGATGAACTGATTGAGAATGAGCGGATGGTGCAGTACCACTTTCAGCCGCTAGGGGTGCAGTACCACTTTTGTCCGCTAGGGTACACCGATTGTTCCCACCTCATGTGTCCGACGGCAGTCTCCTCTGGTCGGACTGACTCTGTCGCTGCCCGGCCTCCTGCTCTGGAGGTATGAACTACTGTTAGCTCAGTGTTTGTTAGCAAAAACGGTTACTATTTATCTAAATAACTCATGAACTACAGGACATATTTTTATGAAACTTACAGAAAGTAATTACTTGGTGGTCATTTACAAACTGTTAGCTGTTGGAATAGTTTGAGATAAAATTCGATGTTTAAGAGCGTAAATGTGTTGCCGTTAGTTTCGTTGTTTTTCCGGCTACTATTTATCTAAATAGCTCATGAACCACACAGCGGATTTTCTTTAAACTTACAGAAAGTAATTACTTGGTGGTCATTTACAAACTGTTAGCTGTTGGAATAGTTTGAGATAAAATTCGATGTTTAAGAGCGTAAATGTGTTGCCGTTAGTTTCGTTGTTTTTCCGGCTACTATTTATCTAAATAGCTCATGAACCACACGGCGGATTTTCTTTAAACTTACAGAAAGTAATTACTTGGTGGTCATTTACAAACTGTTAGCTGTTGGAGTTGTTTGAGCTAAAATTAGATTTATTTATAATTTATTTTCGCAGCGCGCGCAACCGTTTGGAAGACGTCAAAGCAAAACAATTTAAATCCAGCAGATTTGACCATTACGTGAATTTATTAAGGAACGGTTAAGCTAAGACACATCTTTGCTATAATTTTCAGCAGACAAATAATTGTTTTTACCAAGTTAATCTTGTTAAAAGTCCTTCCGTGCATGCTTCTGTGGCCGCCATTTTCAACAGGGCAGATGACGCGCTGACGCGTCGCGTAGCGGTGACGCATAATAGATGCCACTTAAATAAAGGTGCGACATGTTTATGGATTTTTCCAATTTATTGCCTATAATTGGACAATGCGCCTTATAGAAAGGTGCGAATTATCAGGCGGAAAATACGGTAATAGATTTTTTGCTGATTTCTTTCAAAAAGCGAAAGGTTTAATGGACAAATCAAAAGTCTTGATTGTTTTTAATTGATTATTATTTTCACTTAAATGTCTACAAACTAAACACACCGGCTGTGATGAAATGAACCGTGCTGTTGCACGGCTGCGATCCTGACGTAAGGACGCCGCGACGCCGGGGAAACCCTCCACCACTGGGTGGCTCTGCCAGGGCCCGCAGCGAGGCACGCTCTTCACCGAGGTGAGGGAGAGGAGGGACACATTGGAGCTCTACTCAACCACTATTAAACAGCTACAAGGACCACAGCTGCGCTCCAGCACGCTGCGGTCGCCACACACATCTCCGCTGCTCCCATTCATCCTCGGCTCGCGGGGAAGCCCACAACCACACGTACGAGCACACAACCCTCTACAAACATCCTCGCACACGTCAGAGCTACAGCTACACGCTAAACAACTGGGGAGCAGCTGAAACACAACAAGCCAATGAAACGACAGCAGTGACAGAAATCAGTGAGATGAATTGTAAAAATGAGCTAAAGAGTTTGGACACGGTATGCAAATCATTTACGACCAAAGTGACCGAATGTTAATTAGTCGGCACGACTCACATAGAAGACCTGCTCTCGCATGGACGGCGTGTCAGGAGGGCTCTGATTGGACAGCAGCCGTTTGGAAACCGTACTGCAGGACGTCGTCTGGTCGTCCTTATCGAACGGACTGAAACAGAATAAAACACAGAAGAGTGAGACTTCTTTAATATGAGTGTTGCTGTGGATCAGAGGTGTGTGCACTGCAGGCGTTTGACCTCCAGGTGACCTCCAGGTTCAGCTTGACCGTCCCCAGGTCGTTGATGTCCACGGCGAGCGTCTGAGGGAGTGGGCAGAACAGGTCGAGCATCTCGCAGGACACGCTGCCCACCACCACGTGATTGGCCAGGCTCTTCAGCTCCGTCACCTTGACGACCAAAACAAGCAAAGCCCTGAGATACAGATCGTCTCTGTCGATGTCGCGCTGCAGCGACGGGCGAGGACAGTCCGCTGCTGCTCCTGACGGCAACACAATGTAACCCGTTTTGTCCTTTAAAGCACTTATTGGTAGGGGTGCGTATCGCTCAGTGTCTGGAGAATCCATTCGATTCCGATTTTTGGTGTCACGGTTCAATTCAAAATCGATTTTTTTGATTCAGAAACTATTTTTCGATTAAAATAGTCATAAATTTAGTTTCAGTTTTGTAACTGACAAGCTGAAAAGAATAAACAACAAATGCAACATTTATTTAAAACAATAATTTTAGGTTCCTTATTGTATCAAATTTTTTGCATCGTTTGATATTTATACCAAAAATAGGAACAAATACAGGTGGTCCCTGACTTACGAACGAGTTCCGTTCCTACGCACCGTTCGTAACCCAAAAATTCGTAAGTCGGAACGCATTACACGTGGCGTTCGTAAGTCCGGATTTTTGGTCGTAAGTCGGAAAATGTATGCTAACGCTGCGCCGCACACCCGTTTATCAACATGAGACTGAACAAGCGTACATACTGGTTCATAAACATGCACAGAACTTTATTTACAAACGGTTAGCTAACACACTTTCATCTAAAAACACATACCAGTGCTGTATTTACTGTACAACAGTACTGTTCGTAAGCGCGTTCGTAAGTCCGGAACGTCGTAAGTCGAAGCTGTCGTAAGTCGGGTACCACCTGTAATACAGGAATGCATTAAATTCTGTAACTTAAATAACCAGTATAGTATTAGGTTAGCTTTTTGCTCTGTTACTTATAGAAGATTATTGTTTGAACTTGTTTTGTTTTTGAAAAAAGGGGCAGATGAAATAAGATTTCTTCTTCTTTCTGCCACCTTTCATTTTATGTATTCTTTTATATACTATGAGATATAATTTTCTTTATCTTTTGGGATTTAATGATAAAAAAAAAAGATTTTGGGGCTTTTAGAATCGATTCTGAATCGCCAGGACTAAGAATCTAGATTCTTTATAAAATCGATTTTTTTTCCCCTGCACCCCTACTTATTGGTAACCGGCTTTAAAATCAGGATCGTCAACAGAAGATTTGACCCCTTTACGCTTCATTAGAGCTGCAGGCGGTCACTGGCTGTGAAACACAAAACGCAGAAGGCGGCCCACTCTCACAAAAAGCCAAACTGGCTCTGAATGGTCGTAATTACCATTCTGTCTCTGACTCATGGAGCTTGAACACAGCTCCAGTAAGTGAGGTCTGTTCCGTCTCGTTTTCTTTATTTTAGTTCAGTGACTAGAAGCTTTGATTTTAATGCATTTCATTTTTCCACAGCTTTATTATAATTCCCACCTTCTTGTTGTCTTCAGCTCTTTCTTACTCATCTGACACTCAACGTCAGTTCAGTTTATTTATAAAGCGCCAAGTCACAGCAGAAGTCGTCTCAGGGCACTGAACAGAAATATGTATATAAAAATAATAATTTAACATTATTTATCTGAGGAGCAGACTGCTTTGAATTTAACTCCACCACAGGACTCTCATCTTGAGCAAGCATGAATGCAACAGTGGAAAGGAAAAACTCCCTCATGAGGAAGAAACCTTTAGCACACATGTGTCAAACTCTTGGCCCGCGGGCCAGATGTGGCCCGCCATGTCATTTTATCTGGCCCGCAAGAGCTTAATTAAAAAGTTTTGAGTGTCTAAAAATTAATACGAGCGAGTTTTGACCAAAAACTACATTTCCCACAATGCCTTTCGACTACGGCAGCCCCACTATGCCTTTCGACAACGGTTTTCCCACAATGCCTTTCGACTACGGTAGCCGAGGCAGTGTTTCTACCTTCATGCCAACGAGTGGAATTGAGATATAAATAATGATCCCAACATGTCCAGAAAGAGAAAAGTTGATACAGACGGAAGTTTCAAGAAAGATGGGAAGGCGAATACTTGTTTGTGCTTCCAGGAGAAAGACCGGTATGTCTTTTGTGTTACGAGGCGGTGTCGGTTTTGAAACCAAACACGGAGCTAAGTACGCTAAAGCTAGCCTTCAAGAAAAGCAACACATTCTGCCAAGAATTAAAAGGCAAACTGCAGTCGCAGCAGAGTTTGTTCATGAAACCCACAGCCAAAAACGAGGCTGCAGTGAAAGCTAGCTTCAAAGTGGCTGTGTGACTTTGCTGTGTTGTGCGACATAACCGACCATCTCGCCCAGCTGAATCAGAAGCTGCAGGGACGCAAACAAGTCATCACGCAGATGTCCGACGCGATCACGGCTTTCCTGCGAAAATTGGACTTATGGATGTGGCAAGTGAAACAGGACAATCTTGTCCACTTTCCTGTTTGTCAGGTTAGCATTTTCTTAAAATTTAATTCAAATATATCCTGATGCATTCTCAATAATCCAGGTAGAAAAATCTAAAAAAGCTAAGTGTGGTCCTCTGGACATTCAAAAAAACAAAACAAAAAACAGGTGATTATTTCAGCCACCTAAAATAATATGTTCCCCTTCCTTGGATGGTTTCTTTTCACAAAGATGGCCTCTTTTACTCGTCTCTCAAACCATTGTTCCTCTCTATCAAGGATGTGAACATCTTCATCCCTGAAAGATGAAGTTTTGTTTTGTTTTTTAAATGTCCAGAGGACCAGACT